>CAJVPL010000010.1:0-72279 GCA_910591945.1 Ambispora gerdemannii
AGGTTGCGATCAGATTCCAATTTTATTTCATGGCGGTGGTGTTTTTAGTGAGTATTTGGCGCTTCTTTTCGTTGGTGAGTCCCAGCCAGAATTTTGATGGGTCAAACCACAAAACAAAGACATTTGTTTTTGTTTTGATAGCAATGGTGTTATGCAGAATTCAGCCAATCATTAAATGCGTTATAGATATATATATATAGGTCATACGTATGCATTAAGTCAATCCAGATAATTACACGGCTTTAACGCCCCACCCCCCCCCATTTATAGAGAACGGTTAAAGCATAGTCCATTACGTGATATATCTTAAAAATATTAAAAGGTAATTTTAACGTTAGGGTTAGGATTAGGGTTGGGAAGGAGATCAAGGTTATATTTAAAATTGACTTCCTGACATTTTTAATTAGTGCTCCAAGAAAGATTTAAGCACCTGTTTTCAGTATTTTTTCTTTTTTGTCTTTGCTTCAAATTTGTTTTACCGAGTTGATTAAAAATTTACACATCATCATTACTGATCCCCATTTATAGAGAACATCTAAAGTCTGGTTCATCTGATAATCAGTCCAAAACACAAACCAATAAGGATGAGTAAATTTTTGATCAACTCGGCAAAACAAATTTAAAGCGCAGGCAAAAACATGAAAAATAACGGAAAACAAATGCTTAAATCTATCTTGGTATACTAATAAAAAATGTTGGGGAGGCAATTTTATATATTACAACTTTAATCCTAAGCTTAAAATCAATCTTTAATTATATAGCAGTATCACGTGATGGACCAGGCTTTAGACGTTTTCTATAAATGGAGATCCATTAAAGTCATATAGCTACACATGATTTTGAATTCGATTCATATTGAAATCATGTGACCAAAATTAAATAACCAATAAAAATACTAGTGTTGGCTTATTAGTAACAATGAATTTTAATATTCTTCAAATTAATAAATCAATTAAAATTTGATATTGACATTATTAAAATTGATTTTTCAAGATCACTTCTATTCAAACTTCTATTTTATCAAAAAACTTACTGAATTAAATCACAATAAACTCAAAATAGAGAAACTGAACATTTAGGAATTTTATTCTAATTAATATTAATAATTTTGAAAAATGTTAAGAAAATCAATTAACTTTGAATGCTTATATTTCTTTTAATATTCAATTAATTTTTGTGGTCCAAATACAAAGAATATTTATTTTGATTAGATAAATCAAATAAACTTGAGTTTATAAAATTTTAAATACAAATTAATAAGATTTATAATCCATCTATTATTTTATAATTTTTCATGTATTGATTTTGAATATTAATATTTTTACTGATTTATTAATTTAAATACAAAATATTATAGAATTATAGATTATAAAGATATATTTATATGTTCTAGAAATATGAATATTTAATAATATCATACAAATTTAATATGAAATTAAATCAAAAATTAATCAAAATTTGTAATAGCACAAATAAAATAAAAAACTAGTCTTATTTATTGTATTGTTACAGTAGTAACATAAAAGTCACAAATTCAAAATAACCAAAAAACATGAAAATCCTAAAAATATTTATATAATAATAAAATCTCCTAGTAAAGTATTATCTGAACCATAACTTGACATGTTGTAACTGAAAATAAAAATCTCTCTTAACAAAAATCTTTTTTCAAATACTTTCTATCTCTCATATTTTCTTTATACACTTCAAATCTTATGTATAAGTAATCTTATATTGTATTGAACTTATCAAATTGCTGATGATTTTATATTATATTATTCTAAATAAATCACTATTATTAAATTATTGAGCTTTATATCATATTGTGCTGAACAAATTGCTGTATTGAAATTATTAAAACTGAATTATAAGTATTTTACTTTTTGTTATTTTGAATTTTTAATTGTTAATGAATATTTCTTACTTGTAAGAAGAACAAAGTGAAAGAGTCTTTATTATTGTTATTACTAATTATATTATCTTAGTTCTAAAAAGCTTTATGCAACTATAGAATCACCTTTTGAATTCCCTTTATTATTCCTTTATTCTCTCTCCCTTTGACCTTTACTCTCCTACAACTCTCCCATATTATTATTTCTTTTCAAGTAAACACAATTTCTGTAGAGATTGGCATAGGTCTTAGATACCCCTTTTCTCTTTTAATATTTTCTTTATCAGTTTATACCCTCTCCCAACCCAGGTTTTTGTTTGTAAGCTAATTTACTAATTTAACGATTAGTGAACAAACTTGTAACAATATATCTATCTATCTATCTATATTTCTATTTTTAAATTTTATATCATTTTAAGCTAATCAATTGTATTTTGAAAATGAACAAGAATTATGTCCCTTTTCAAATGAAAAAAGCTGTTTTAAATATAAAATCAACAAAAAATTTTTTATATTTTAAATCGGGTGTTACTTTTCGGTGGTATTGTGCATCCAATATAATTTGCTTTATAACTAAACGACAAACATAACATACTATAAATATTATCAATTGCTAGGATTAAAAAATAACAAAAATTAACATTATCGCGTTTTTTGTTATATAAAATTCTTAGAATAAATAAATTTTGTTAAAAACTAAGAATTTAACGATAAATATGTGTAATCCATGATTACCGTCAGGACTTCCAATTTTTTTTAACAAAGAGTAGCATTGTTCTTGTAATTTTTCCCATCCTCTTTGATCTCGTGTAGGGAAAGTCATACACTAAAGCTGCAGATATTTATAATTTTGGGATGATTACGTACAGGTGAACGACCATTTAGTGAACGAAGTAATGATATACATCTTGTACGCGACATCTATAATGGAGTACGACCTTCGATACAAATAATGTTCATGGATGGTACAAATTTATCATTGAAAAAGGTTGGGATCCTATTCCAAAAAACAGACCAATTGCTGAGGAACTTGAGCTTTATCAGATCCATCAGAGATGGGTATAAGGCAGAGCCAAATACTTTACATTTTAAGTGCTACAGCTCTTTAAAATCTCCTAAGAAATTAAAGAATGTATTAAACTTGAAAAACAGAAATTAAAAGAAACATGAACAAACCAACACATCTATTCAAATGCAGCTTACACCAGACGAATCTTTACTAAAGAACAAAGTTCGGTTAGAATTTATTGATTAAATCAATCTCAACTATATTCCGAGTTAAAGCACAACAATCAAAAGCTGGTTTCAACTTTTTGTGTTTACCGTTACTTTTTAGTTAGTTTATTAATATCAATATTGATATACGTAAAAGCTATTCTTTCCAAATTTAAGTATACATGGTCTATATAGCAAAAATGCGATAAGCAAATCGATTTAGATCATTCCAATATAGTCTTTGATTATTCCATGATGACAATTCTCTTTAGCAGCAATAACGATTAATATATAGAATACTAATAACATAGCAAGTAAACAGCGACAATTTCGCAAACAATATAAAGAATGTAACAAGAAAGTGACATCGTATTATACTTTAAATAATAAAAATAATAAAAATATACGCGTAAATACAATGAAGTTGGATAATAACACAACACAGTTCAATGATGACCTTTAAATATTTTTTTTCTTTTTAATGTGCATATCGATATCGATATATAAATTAATACTTACCATTATCAGTTTCATCTAATAATGAGCATGACATTGGCAGTGCTTCATCATAAAGTTGTAGTTGTTCGCGAAAGAAAAGATATATATCTATATCCTCGTTAATCTCTGTTTTGCAATCCAAAAGAAAAAATAGTAAATAAATTAATGTAATCAATAAAAAAGTAATATTAACAGAAAAAAATAGAAAAAGATAATTTACATGTATATCGATATATACCTGTACTACATCATTACATGGAACAGTAGAAATCACTGTTATTACGTATCGTTATTACGCGATGAATCCGATGATCAGAGATTTACGCTCTAAACCTCCAAATAAGGCTAGTCAACATTGATAATTAATAATGCCCAGTGTATCACACTGTAAAACGATTTGTCGATCATACAGCCAAAATAACGATAACGGTTTTAGGGTCAATCAACTGTTACATGTAACAACTGGATAACCAATCTATAACAGAAATCTTTAATCATTCATCATTAATTTACTTCTATAAATAGACGATGTTTTCTACAACATCAAGCACTGCTTCAAAAAAAGAGAAATAAATAAAATGAATACTAACGAATATTTAACAGAAACTGAACGTCAACTTCTAAATGAACCTCCCTATGAACTAACTCTCACAATTGAAGAATTAACAAAGCCTGCCAAGAAAAAAAGCGATAATTCTGATAAACCACCACGACCACAAAACAGTTGGATCATTTTTCGGAAAGACTGTGAAGCTAATTTACGTTTACGCAGTCCTGACGTCAAGCAAAAAGTTAAACATACTGCAATGGAATGCAGTTTAAAGTGGAAATCGCAACCAAGTGAAGTTAAACATTTTTTCAAAGCATTGGAGAAAATAGCTCATGAGAATCATAAGCATATATATCCCAATTATAAGTATAAGCCAAAAAATGCAAAAGATTTAAACTATAAAAAATTTATTTTTCGGGAACAAAAAAAATACCCGACCAAGTCTAGTACAAGTGTCAGTTCACGACAAGGGGAAGCGTCACCTTCCTTCACATCATTGACAACTCGGTATAATTCTTATAATTACAGAAATAACACCGACATCAACATCACCACCACTGACAATCATTCTCCAGACACTACTTTACGTCCTGTTATTAATAACGAAGATGGTACATTAACCGACAATTTTAACGCAGATAATCATAATAATTCACATACCGATACTGATTATTTATTTGATGCAAACTATGATAATATCAATAACGATAACGATAACCTTCTTTCTAATTCAACACTTATCGCCAGCACAAATGCAACTATGCTCCCTACAACACCACTTCCTCATGAATATATTAATTACGATGCTGCTTTTAGTGCTGGAAATTTATCAAATATCAATTTTGACTACGAATTCTCTTCTTTATTTTAATCAGGTTTTGTTTAAAATTAATAGGCATTAAAACCACGTTCGACGATTTTATGAATTTACCATAATAAGTGGGGGGACGTAAAACCCGGCGATATCTATCCACCCAACATTAGGTTCGTATAATTCAAATTCCTTTTTCCAAAGATACTATTTCTAATTCATTCGATTTTGATAATTAATATAGACAGTGTTGTCAGTTTTATAACTCCAGTACTCCAGTTCCCAACACTGCAGTATAGACGAATCTAAAGAATATATTTTTAGGATTTGTACGTTTTTCTTATCTTTTCTGCTCGCTCTATTCGTTCGTTTGTTCGTTCGTTTTTTCGTTCGTTCGTTTTTTCGTTCGTTCGTTTTTTCGTTCGTTCGTTCGCTATCTAGTTTGCTTATTCGATTTTTAGTCATGTATATTTTGATTAAATGTGCACCTTGTTCATTAATTCATTAATCAATTGCTCGCTCTCATATTACAAACTGTCACACTCAAATACAAAGAATTGGATTTACGCTAAGGTTACAGTGTTTAATTTAACGTTAAACTAAAAATTATGTCAGAACTTAAAATTTTCAAATCATAAAATTTCTAACAAGTTAAAAATAAAAAGACATTAATAAACATTGTTGCTTCAAATTGGATTGGTAGTCGCAGCTTCCGTAATATTTCATTGACTGTTTGGATAAATGCTAATGACTTGAGAATTGCATTATCGAAAATAAGCAATCCCTCCGAAATCCGTGAAATGGTTAGTTCCGAAAATAAGCTACCCCCCCCCCCCCCCCCCCCCCCCCCCCCCCCCCCCCCCCCCCCACCCCCACCCCCCCCCCCCCCCCCCCCCCCCCCCCCCCCCCCATGTTTCAATTATTAAATAATGCAAGTAAAACGGCCAAAGAGGAAGACACATATCTATTTTTATACTTTTACTCTTCTTGTTATATAATTTCGGCGTGACGAGACTTTCTTTCGTCATCAATAATCAGTCAGTCAATCATCAATTTTCAATCATATGCAAAAGTCCCTGCGTTTTATATTAAAGATCGTACAAGTGTATTTTTGTATGGATTATTTATGTATGTGTGTTTGTGCAATACAACGCGACGCGATGTAAGCACTAGTTGTTGATGTTTCGCGTATATATACGAATTTAATTTTGATTAAAAATGGTAGATTCTATCTATTATATTATTCATATTATTATTATTATTATTATCATCTCTGTTGATAGTAATCTACTTTCTTGATGACAGATTGCAATTAAAAACTCTACCTTGATAGGTAGAAATTATTTCAGGAGTGATACATGTATATATACTTTTTTAGTAACATAATAGATAATAGAGAATTTTGATTCGTTCCAAAAACAATACATACAAAATACTATTGATTATCGAAACCATAAAAAGAGAAGTATCACCATGGAAAAAACCATAAACATAATCCCCAAATCATCATAAAAAAAGGCACAACTTTGCATTTTTGTATTGCTGCAAACAAACATCATGCTGTGCCATCATACACAAAGATAATTTATTTTGGCAACCAGCAATTGTTGGCAACATGTACACAAAGAACCCCTTTCGATCAAAAAAGCAGTCTATATATACCTAGCTGAAACACGCAAAAAATTGTTTCTTCTTGACCTCAAGTGTTGAACACTGCGTGGTTTATTTGTCTTGCTCGCTACGAATTGTTGTTTTCATTTGAATTTTAATTTTACTTAATTAATAAATACGACGCGTGCGTACCGTGTACGTACTAAAAAACGCCTTTATTGTATATATAAATATTAAAAGAAAACTTTTACATCAGATTACGAAGTTTCTAAATTTAAATAATAACGGATTGAGCATGAAAAATATTTTGGTCTCGGTAACTTTGGTGTGCTGGGTTTTGTTGCAATTACTGGTTGTTGCCGTGCCTACTGTTCAAGGTGAGTTTATCGTAAAAGTTTTATATATATTTTATTATCAATTGGGGTTTAGTCGCGTAGTATACACCCACTATTACCAATTAGGTATAGTTATATAGCTTATTCCATTCGGTAAATTTGTATACCATTCAATAAATTTGTATACGAGAAAGATTGGGTATCAGAGAAAAGGGAATAGTAAAATATAGACGGTAAAAAAAGTAAATTGATTATTAATGAATAAACTGTATCAATTTATTATAATATAGGCGCTGCACCACCAATAGTAGCAAAAGGAGTTGAAGGCGATAATAGTAATGATGTCAATTTGAGTGAAGTAGTCCATCATAGTAAACATAGTAAACACAAACAAAAGCATCATCCGAAAAAACCGAAGAAACCGAAAAAACCATCTAAACCAAAACCGTCGAAACCTTCGAAACAAAATCCATTAAAACAAAAGACAACTGAAACGACAACAACGACAAATATACCACCGACACCAGTATTTTCACATCAAAAACCATTGAAACAAAAACCAACTGAAACGACAACAACGACAAATACAAAAACAACACCAAAGAATAAAAATCCATTAGATCAAGTCACCGCTACAGTCGCCACAATTTCGTCCACTCCGGAACCCACCCATGGCACCAACACTGGTGGCAGTGATAATCAAGAAAATACAAATACTGAAACGCCAAGTCTCGACTCCAATAATCCGGATCTTAATAACACTGACAATGCAGTGGTCAAAACGGTTCCGGGCCGGTCCCTTGAAATCGAATCAGTTGGACCATACATTGTCTTTGGGATGATTGCTCTGCTCGCGTTCCTGTTGCCAATCTCTGCATATTTCTTTAGTGTACGTATGGCAAAACTTCGTAAATTACGAGAACAACGAGACGCTGAAGCTGCGGCGGACGTCGCTGCAAAAGAAGTGAAATTTGAAGAGTTTGCCGAGGAAGCTAAATTTGCTGAGCGGGAGAAAAAATATGCGGAATTTGCGGAACGGCAGTCAAAATATTCAGAATTTGCAGAGTATAATCAGGATGCGATGATGTTGCCTTAAGAGGATATATACGCGTATGCTTTATATTATTAACGAAAGCAATCAATTACATAAACAATTGAGTTTTTGGTATTAATTCATTGTTGGAGTTGTTATTTTATTTCTTGGTGATTTACTTTTCTCTTTGATCGTTGGTTGATCTCTCGCTATTAAAGACACCCAAAAGTTTGATACTTTTCCCCTTAAAATAGGATTTGATATTTTTATTTTTTTTTATTCGTTTATCATTATCATACCACATATATATAAAACTACATATGATTTTTTTGTTATCCAGTTTTTTATATATATATATTCTACGCGCTTTCTTATTTTCTTCGGGTGCATCACGGACGTTTAGATTCTAAGGAATTAGAATAACCTCAATAATAATAATAATAATAGTTACAATACATTACTCATTATTTTTAGAGACCTTTTTGTTTTAGAGAAATAGAAAATTCTTCATATTTTTTTTGAAGGAAAAGAAAGATACATATATTTACGTGTATGTACGTGTGTACGTATATATATGTATGTGTATATATATATATATATATACACACACAGCGAAAAATGCGCTTGTATACGTGTTTGATTCACAATTAGAAAAAATAGCGCTTTAAAAAGCCACCGTATCCAAAAAATTGATTAAGTAGTGAAATCGTATTTTTTTAACCTTTCATCCCCTCATTCTCTCCTGCTTAGTGCCTTCCGATCCTCCAAAAAAATTACCTCTTCATATTCTCAGCGTGTTTAAAAAAATACAATCAATCACCCCTATCACCGCTGTAGTCTTCCAAAAAATACGATCGATTAATATCGCCATCTACTTTCTTCAGTTAAAAATCTTGTATCATAATAATTTAATCTAAAAAATTGTATATTTTACAGAACATTCTTTTTTGGCTGGGTGGGCATCGAAAAAACAAAAATGTAAATTCTAATTTTAGTGGACGTCCATCAATTTCTCTATTATTCAAATAATAATAATAACAATCAATTTATCAAATCGTTCGATTTGCTTGTATTTAATAAGTATTTATAATATAATTTATTAACGTTAATATTTTGCTGGCCAACCATTGTTTTCAATTGTATATTATATACATTTTTGTTTAGGCTGTTTAGAACTTTAAATTTCACGTACATACATATATGGAAATGAAGTTAATAATTGCAAGTTACACAATGATGCAAAGATTAATTGGAAAAAACGTGGTGTGCATTATACATAAACCCGAGAGTGGGATTCACTTGTTCGTTGTCGTTGTTCGCTCGCTCGCTCTATATTATTTATTTATTATTATTTACACACTCTTTCCCGCCTCCTCGGCCATATTTTCTCTCCTTTTTCTCCTTTCCTTCATTTCCTAAAATAAAACATAAGTAAAATACATTCTTTTTGACGAGAGAATTGTAAATTGCTTGCTCACTCTCTCTTGTTTTTTTATTCATCTATTTTTTTCCTCTATACACCTCTTTCACTTCTTCGCCGTCGTCTTCACTGAACGACGTCCAAAACAACCTTATCAACTACAAAACCTAGCTTTTCCTTTCCCTTTTACTAATCTCTTTCTAAATTCCGTCCCCACATTCTCCCGTTTGCTTATAATACTACTGTATCTATTCCCATACCAGAAGAACAGAGCTTGCAAATTTTTAATTTTCTTTATCACAACAGAAAAAACCGTTTAATTCATCGCCTCCCGTTGACGAGAGTAGACAATCACATCAATAGTAAATAATATTGTATAGTACCTGATACATCCTAGTGTGTGTTTAATAAATTCTTGAATTAAAATAAAAAATCAATCAAATTATATGCTCATATCACAGGATAATAATACCGTAGCATATATTCAAATCAGAAAGCTTCAAACACGCACACGTGTATACATCATCTTTTCAATCCTGTAGTCATAATATTCGCGTCTCGTTTACCTCATTACCTTCATTAGTAACAATACCTACCCCGACATCACCTGATCCCTAAAAAATAAACATGATGGGAGGAAACAGAGAAACAATGTTTTGGCGTCGCATGTCAAAAGCCGCCAAAGATCCGGATCACAGTGACTGGCTAGACAAGCAACAGAAAAAGCAACGACGACAACGACTAATCTTATTGACGATAGGATTGATATTAGTGGCAATAATTGTGGGTGCGATCGGATATTATTATACACATCGTACACCCCCAAAATACCCGAATGTGAATAATGCACCGACTGGAAATGCCGCGGTAAATACAACAGCACCGGGCGATACAAAAATTATTCCCGATTCGAGATATAGTCGGTCGTTCTATGGAATTGGGTATACGCCGTTGAACACACAATTCCCGTGGTGTGGTGCTTCATTGGCTAATATTACAGAGGATATAAAGATTTTATCGCAGTTGACGCCGCGGATTCGTCTGTATGGTCAGGATTGTAGACAGGCGGAAATGGTGTTACAGGCAATTAAATTGCTTAATGTTAAAATGTCGGTAATTCTTACTGTTTGGGTGGATGCAAATGAGACAACATTTCAACGTCAGTACAGTAGTATGTTAGATACTTTGAAAACATACGGAAGTGATGGTAACATTGAAGCTGTCGCAATCGGCAATGAAGTATTATTCCGAAAAGAAATTGAACCTCAAGTATTATTTCAACGTATGATGGACTTTCGCGCAACATTACAAACAATGAATCTCTCAAAAATAAAAGTAATCACTTCCGACCTTGGATCAAACATAAGTCCGGCGATGATTAAAGCCACCGACGTAGTATTCGCGAATGTACATCCATTCTTTGCCGGAGTGGTGGTAGAGAAAGGCGCCGACTGGACATTCACCTATTTCAATGAGACAGACGTGAAACCTGCATTACCGAAACCGGCGGTAATTTCAGAGGTAGGATGGCCGACAAAAAATGGAACGAATAGAGGAGCTGTGGCCTCGGAGCAGAATCTGCAAATATTTGTCGATAATTTTGTGTGTGAGGCTAATCGACGACAAGTTCCATATTACTTTTTTGAGGCTTTTGATGAACCATGGAAAATTATTACTGGTAGTGATATGGAAACACATTGGGGTATTATGACGGTGGATCGTGAGCTGAAGATCAAAATACCGAATTGTGTGGTGCCTCCAGTACGTTATTAGTGCATTATTAATACACTCGATCGTTTATTGATAGAGACATCCTCCAAAATCATATGCATCTATACACACATAATTTATCATCTCAATTCATCATTTTTGATTCCAAACTGTTGGCATTATTTGTATTTTACAAATCGGGTGTAGGTTTATATTTTTTTGTTTTTTTCTACATTGAACGTTAATTTTCTTGTATTTATTAGCAATTAGATCACCATTCGTCCCCCCATTCATTCTCCTTCATACAATAAAGAACCATCAAAACAATTAACAGTCATATATATTGTAATAATTAATAATAGACAGTGATTCGTTCCGGATAAAAAGAAACAAGACCAAGAGTCTTTTTCTTTTTTATCCACAAAATACCCCTTTCTTGTTTATTTTTAAGCCTAATTCCATCCTTGTTTTTGATATTACCCGTTTTTTGTAAGATAGCTTTTTTTTCTCCTTTTTTTGGTGAGCGTGTTTCTTTCGCTACTAATATTGATAATACTTAATGTTACAATAATTATAATGTAATAATAATAGATTTTAATTTTAATTTTTTAATTGAAGTGTTACAAAGTCTTGTGTGCGCGGTGTGTGATGCTTATAACAGCGTATTGATTGTTATTAATTATAATTTGGAGGAGACGATTTTCGGTCTACATTTTTACGAAATCAATTCATAAAAAATACATTTGATTTCTAAAGTGATGCCTGTTACATATTCCATCATGTTCATTCCTCGAAATTTAATTCACAAGGTTGATGGTTCGATAACAATAACGATAAGGATTTAATAATTGATTATTTTGTGAAACTGATTATCCCAAAAAATAAATCACGCGGTCATAATTTTGACGTAATGTATATACAATGTGTGACGTGTGGGGCATTCCGGAATAAAACCAGAAGAGGTGGACATTATGTTACAAGGACTCATGTGCATCGCTAGTCCCAGAAATTTATTCGTGTCATTTGTCTATTAAAGGTTGATTCTATCGTTTGGTTAGGGTAAGGGTTAGTGTGGTGGAAAGAGTTATATGTAAAATTACTTCCCCGACATTTTTTATTAGAGCTCTAAGTTAGATTTAGACATCTGTTTCCCGTATTTTTCACATTTTGTGTCGGATTTGTTTTGACGGGCTTATCAAAAATTTGCGCATCCTTATTGGTTTGTCATGTGCATGTGATCAAGAATCGAATTCTACTTTCTATTCTTGGCGTCTTTGGGGAATATACTATTATGGTGTTGCACAACGGTGTTGCATAATGCGTATGACACGTTTTAATTTCGATAATAAAGTAACACATGCATTACAGAATGTTTTTTTCCTAATGTTATGCGCCGAGTATTATTGTTGTCATCATCAACTATTATATCGAAAAAGCCGAGAGCAATTTTAATTATTTCGCGAAAATAAACAAAAACAAAAGACGTTATAAATTATTCTCTCTCGAAAAAAGACAGAGGATAACTCGCAAAGGAATAATAAAGTATGGATTTGCAAAGTCAATTACAAGATCTTTTGGATCTGTCGACTCATGTGAATGGTACTTATTTGTTGCTGTTACAGTTTATTCTTATTTGTCATAGTTATTAATTATCTTTTTATTTACTAGTTTTACTACAAAAACAATCTGATATACTTATTCGAAAACGTAATTTACTGAGTAAACCCGACGAGGACGAGCTAGACGAAAATGAAGACGAGGATGACGCGTTGACTTTAACCTATGATATTATATTAGCGTCTCGCTCGCTGCAAGGTTAGTTGTTGCTTTCAACGAGTGGGTGTTAATCGAACATCTACTCGGATCGCCGGATCTTGTGAGATTTAACAAATAAATAATCACGATAAATACGTTGAATCGTATCTCCAAAATATCAAAATTGTTTATTCAGTCCTACAGATTCGTAGAGAGATTCGTTCTGTAGTCGGGGAATTGATGGGAGTCAGAGAACAATTCGATAAACTCGATGAAGACAGTTGGATCGAATATATTCAAGATCTAATGGAACATTTGCATCTCGTTCTCAAAAAAGGGTTGGATCGTATGTCCTGATAAATATATTCTTTGTTCTATTCGTTTAGTAATTATTTGGAATTAATAATTATTTTACTTATTAGTCGCAGCTGAAGAAAATCCAAAGTCGCAACTTTTAGATTTATTTTTACCAGCATCACAAATTAAAATTTCTCCAAAAAATATTGTGTATAATAATAATCGAGCTTATCATGGAGGAGTGGCTTTCTCGCAAAGCAAATACAATAAATCTATCATAAATAGGAATAATGATCTCAACAACAAGAGCTTAAATCATAATAGCGATAACGATAACGATAACGATAACAATAACGATCATGATCATGATCATAATCAAAATACAGTACAAATTTGTGGATCACTTCCTGATTCAGTAACCATGCAAGAAAATCGTGCGCGTTCAAATTTAACAAGACGTCACACGATGGATTCTGAAGAAATTCCGGTTGCCCGTTTGTTTATTGGAAATTTAAGGTTTCAAAAAACTCCATCGAAAGCTGGCAAGACTAGTTTGGTTTCTCAGGAGTCGATTATTGCAAATACTTCGCGGATACCAGCGCAATGGTCAACGGGAGATAAAAGATCAAATAATCATGATGCTTATGATGTTGATATTCATAAAAATCGTGACGAAGAAGATAATAATAATAATGATAATAACAGACATTTTTATGCTGAAAACCATTTAACTCACATATTCAATCAAGAATCATCAGAAGAAGCAAGTGATGAATTTGTTGATGCTGTAGAGAGTCCGGAGGAAGAGCATGATAAAAAATCCAGTATAAAGAAGAGTCATGCACGTCGAACATCCGAAATACAAGAATTAGCTGCTCGAACTCAGAGTCTAATGAAACGAACAAGTTCACTTTTATCCTTTCCGTCTACTCTCGATACAGTTGTTGAAGATGACTCGCATTCTTTATCGGTAAGTGTATAATGAATTAATTCATTCAATATCTTATGTACATTCTAATATGCTTTTTAAATAGGAGGATAATGTCACCTTATCGTCTTTCTCGCTTGTACCTTCAGCTCTTTCAACACCAACTTCGACACCAAATTCTTGCTCGCCCACTGAATCTGTATTTCAAATTAAACTTGGTCGCGATAAACCGACTCATTTATTTGCGGAAGAAGTTACTGTGGGTAATCCATTGAGAGTCGGAGTTGGTTATGGATCTTATATTGTATATACATGCACTGTAAAGGGTCAAGAGGTGAGGCATTAATAGCTAATGGATCTTAATGAGGATTCATGTTCATAGTAATTAATATCTTTTTTCTCAGGGTGCAAATATTGTTGCAAGAAAGCGTTATTCGGATTTCGTACAGCTACGCGCGCAACTTATCAAAGCTCAACCTTCTTATAAAAGATTAATACCGAAACTTCCTCCAAAGAAAGTTGTTGGTAAATAATTACTTTTGATTATTTATTCTGAAATAATTTAAAATCATATTTAATAATTATTTGTTTTCGAAAATGATAGGTAAATTCGGTGCTGAATTTATTGAGACACGACGCAATGATCTGGAGTATTTTTTAACCTATGTACTTTTACACCCGATACTTGGTGCAACTCCTGTTGTACGTCGTTGGTTTATGAGTGAAAACGGACATTTTGACTAATAATTATTCTAAGGTAGCGCTATGTAAAAATCATGAGATTGGATCAGTGTACAGATTTATTATATATATATTTATAATAGCCAGCACACATTCTACTAATTAAAATCAAAATCAAACTTACAAAAAGACAAAATTATTTTCTATGTTTTTTTATCTCTATTGTTTATATGTATAATAAGGGAAAGGGAATTATGTGTCTGATGAAATTTCCACAATTTAGCATGATTTATTTTTATGTTCAAACAAATCATCGTTATACTTGTTAACGTTAGGCGTATTTTGTAATAACGATAATTGGTGCGACATTTACGGAGCTTCTGAATGACATATAAGGATACCTTGGCGCACTTGTCGTCAATCACGAAAGTATTATAGGTTTATTACTTTTCTGAAGACACGCCCTTTGATGCTTTCAAAGTACCTCATTTTTTTGGACATTAGAAAAAGAATAGAATTACTTGTTTAATGAATTATTCATAAGGAGCATATAAGGAATCAAAAAAGCATAAAGAGGGCTTCGTTGAGACAATTCTCTAGAGTGATAGTGTTCTTTAACAGTACACCTAACAGAGTAGCCTTTCCTTGCACTTACAATACCCCTTTACGAATCACGAAACGAAAATTCCTTAGCCAAGTCTACACAATGAGAAAAAAAACATCACATTCAATATTTAAATTAATGCGATTCAAGTTCACGTGCCTTCGTCTTTTAATAGTAGCAATATTTATCTCATGCATGACACTCCTCACCCTTTTTTATTATGTTGGAGATAAGAGAAGTTCACGCGAGGTGTTTTTCGAGACGCAGTATATTAATCCAATGAATGATCCGTCGTTGCGACCACCATTGAATGTGGATACTTCATCAAACACAACAACGCGTGTAAAAGCAGCTATTGTGATATTGGTCAGAAATTCAGAATTGAATGATTTACGGTTTACGATGCATCAACTCGAGGATAGATGGAACAAAAAATTTCATTATCCTTATGTGTTTTTGAATGATGTGGAATTTACGGATGAGTTTAAGGAGTTGACTACTGGAATTACTGAATCAGAAACTTCTTATGGTACAGAATCAAGGAAGAATGCGTTTTATTTTTATCTAGTGAATCTATTCATAATTGTTAATCTTGTTCTTAATTCTTTAGGTTTAGTTCCTACAGAAATGTGGAGTTATCCATCATGGATAAACCAAACAAAAGCAGACGAGAATCGCGAGCGAATGGAAAAAGATAATATCATCTACGGTGGATCTTTACCGTATCGACACATGTGTCGGTTCAACTCTGGATTTTTTTTCCGACATCCACTGTTAGATGAATACGATTGGTATTGGCGTGTAGAACCATCTGTGGAATTCTCATGCAATCTCGACTACGATCCATTTCTATTCATGCAAAAAAATAATCTGACCTATGGATTCACTATCTCGCTGTTCGAATTCAATAATACAATTCCGACACTGTGGCAGACTGTCAAAAGTTTTATGCGTGAGAATAAAGAGCTAGTTAATCCAAAAAACGTCATGAATTTTATTACGGATGGAACTGAGGATTATAATTTGTATGCGCGGCTCTTTGATTTTTTTTGTAATAATTGGAGAAATTTCTAACGATTATTTTTGGGGGGGGGTCCTATTTTTAGATGCCATTTTTGGAGTAATTTTGAAATAGGTAACTTGAATTTCTGGAGAAGCGAACGATATATAAAGTTTTTTGAATATCTTGATCAACAAGGCGGATTCTTTTACGAGAGGTACTTAATTATTGCGTTCACTTTTCTCTTATTCGATAATCTTATCTCCAATCTAAATTCCGCGTTTTCATATGTTCAAGATGGGGAGATGCACCAGTACATTCAATAGCGCTCGCCATGTTCTTAGAAAAATCCGAGATACATTTTTTCAACGACATCGCGTACAGACACAATCCATACCAACATTGCCCAGAAGATAAAGACCGGTATCATTACTCGGGGTTATGTCATTGTGATCCGAACGAAAATTTTGGTATTTTTTTTCTTAATAATATTGGCCACTGTTTGTTTTTACGAATCCTTCAAACAAAGAAATTCATTATGATTCACCATTTGTCATAATAGACCTTCATTGGTATTCATGTACGGACCGGTGGTTTCGAGCATGATCCAGTTCATCTATTTACGAAAAATTTGCAATAGCATATATATATTTGATAATATAGAGTATATATTTTATAATAAATGAAATATAATATCATTGGCTCAATACAGATCACACAATCATGACGGATTGGATCACCAGGCAAAAAATTTAGTGTTGTTTATGGGCTGACCCACTCACTCACTAAAATAACTTTTAACATTAACGTTAATAATAACAAATAATAATAATAATAAAATAATAGCCATAAGATAATGACTGAATTACTTCCACTACAAGACGAAGATATAACTAAAGCCGAAAACCACAATAACCCTGGCGAATCGTCAACACAAAGTAAAAAGCCTCGACCGAATATTATACTCGGAAAAGACGGAAAGCCGTGTCGAGCATGCACAGCATTCAAAGATTGGACAAGACAAGAAAGGAAAAAGGACTCTTCAGAATCTACCACCACCTCGTCGACATCTTTGTCGTCGTCGACTACATCAATACCGTTTTTAGGTGCTGCGAAAAAGCTTCCAAAAGATTGTCCGGCCGATTCTGAAACCCTCGGTCGACACACCTGGACGTTTTTACATACCATGGCGGCCTATTATTCTGATACTCCGACCACCACACAACAAACGATGATGCTATCGTTTCTTCGCACTTTTTCATATGTTTATCCGTGTTGGTATTGTGCCGAACATTTACGTGACGAGATGTTACGTAAGCCGCCGCGCGTTGAGAATCGTAACGTGTTGTCGCGTTGGATGTGTGAAATGCATAATGGGGTGAATCAACGATTGGGTAAAAAGATTTTTGATTGCTCGAAAGTTGATGAACGGTGGAGAGATGGGCCAAAAGATGGAAGATGTGATTGAAAAAGAACTATTCTGGGAGATAATAATGATGGTTAGTGATGATGGGAGAAATATTGCGGGAGTTTTGGAGTTAGATTTTATTTTTTATTCATTATCTTTATAGAGAAATTATGACCTATTATTATTAGCATTTTTGATGTTCGACTTTAGACTCGTATTTAACGAAAAAATTTATTAGATATCGATATATTGAAAATATTAAAAACTGATGCAAGTCACTTGTTATAGTGAATGTGTTCGAGAGAAATTTCTCTCTAATAATACTAAGAAACAATCATAAATGTATATCGATATCGAGAGTTTTAACGAGTCTTCACTATATCGAGCGTTCACTATAACGATAACGAGAGTTTTGACTGTAACTAAAAATGTAATCTAGTTCAGATTAAATATATTTATCAATGCTATCGCTATTATACATTCATATACATGCGTAGCGAAGAATAAAGTCGACACTACTTTAATATCTAAAATGTCTAACAGTAAGTCGGAATCTTTTAACGAAAACTCAGCAACATCGTCTCACGCTTCCGCACCAGACTATCATAATAAAAGACCTGAAAGTTCTGTTCAAGGCAAATTAGATAAAGATAAAACACAACCCTCATCACCACCATCACCTTTACATCACGAGAATGAAGCTGTGCGTCTAGTTCGGATACGAAAAATCTTCAATGAGCTGGACAGAAACGGTGCTGGATTACTAGACCGCAAAAGCATACAAAAAGGTCTAAGTAAACTGAAAAGCCTTCCGGCACGTAACAAATACGCTTTGGAACTATTGCAAAGGTGTGACACGAGTAAGGATGGAGTGGTCGACTTCCAAGAGTTTAAGACTTTTGTCGAGGAGAAAGAAAAAGAATTGTGGGAGTTGTTTGTGGAAATTGATAAGAGTAAGGATATGAAATTGCAGCCTGAGGAACTGGAGGGGGCTTTATGGAAAGCTGGTAGGCATTAAGTGTACAATCTTGATTTTTGATCAAAATGCTGACTCGATGATTAAATGTATATTTTCTCAGGTATTCATTGCACCAAACAAGAATTAAAAAAGTTTATACACACAATGGATAAAGATGGAAATGGTGTAATTGATTTTGGAGAGTGGCGAGATTTTCTTTTGGTGTGAAATTATTTCTTATCATCTAGTATACTTGAATTAATAAATCAAATCAAATCAAATCAAATTAATCAAATAACAATAAAATCAATCATCAGCTTCTCCCAAGTGAAACGACACTTCAGGAAATATACTATTTCTATCAATCAGTAGCACAAGTCAATATTGACGGTGAAGTCGTCATCCCGGTCACAAATCCAAAATATTTTATTGCCGGAGCCATGGCTGGTAAATATCAAATTTGTTATTTCGATCTTCTTGTCTTTTGTTGCTATTTCGACTAGAGAAACACCGGATTCTAAAATAGTCGGGCGGAACAGCTCTGTTAACTAACCCTTCCTTTAGGGGCTGTGAGTCGAACTGCAACCGCGCCATTTGATCGTCTGAAGGTTTATCTGCAAATACAAACGGATGCGCGACCTCTGAAACTTTCCACAAAGAGACAACAACACGGTAGTGTAATTTATAATAAAAATGCTGCTGCTTCTGTTGTTCGATGGTCTACGGGATTGGGGTCGAGTAAGGTTACGAACGCGATTAAAGAGTTGTATAAAGGAGGACCATTGAATTTTTTCCGGGGGAATGGACTCAATGTTGCTAAAATTGCTCCAGAAAATAGGTATGTTGATATATTTTATATCATCGTTTTGTCGCGAATTCCATCTAATTCGTCGATTTAATTGTTTGAATAGCATAAAGTTTTATTCATATGAGCAATCAAAAGCCGTGATTGCTTATTTAATGGGAAAAACGGATATTGGATCAATAGGAATTTCTGGACGATTTTTGGCCGGAGGAGTAGCTGGTCTAATATCACAATTCAGTATATACCCGTTAGAAACACTCAAAACACGTGTGATGAGTTCAACCGATAATAGGAATGTTGGCAGCAGTAATCTATTATTACGTACTGCAAAGGAAATGTGGCAAATAAAAGGCGCACGGGCATTTTATAGAGGATTAATACCATCGTTGATAGGCGTGTTTCCGTATTCAGCGATTGATATGAGTGTTTATGAGAATTTGAAAATGACATATATGAAATGGGATGAAACACGCCGGAATTCTTCTAATAATATAAATAAGTTTGATGATGGGAACGAGTTAAATTCAACAACAATAACAACAACAACAACAACAACATCGTCAAAAAAACTGAATTCGTTTGTATCGTTAGGATGTGGAATGACTTCGGGATCGGTGGGCGCAACAATCGTTTATCCACTTTCACTAATCAGAACTCGGTAAGTTCATCATATTCTTGTAATTCATCTGTCTGTCAAAAATCGAATTGATCGAACGTGACTTTCAACTTTTGCCAAAGGGATTCCCAAGTATTTAACATAATCGTAGTTCCTAGAGTGTTGGGTTATGTCAAAAGTCAAAAGTCACATCTATAATTTATTAACGATGATATATATATATTTTTTTTAAGATTACAAGCACAGGGCACTCCAGGACACCCGCAAAAATACGTAAATGCATTTGATGTCATACAAAAAACATATGCACTCGAAGGTATTCGCGGATTTTACAAAGGACTCGCGCCAACATTAATAAAGGTACAAATTAAGATTTCTTGAATCAAAGATTGAATCTGTTTTTTTTTTTTGCTGATGAGTTTTGTTTGTTATATAGGTTATACCAGCAGCTGCGATTTCCTACGTAGCCTATGAGCAAATGAAAAGTAATTTGAAGTTACCATAACAAAGAATTCGAGTCTATTCCTTCAATCTATTGAATTAGTTAAAGAATTTTTTGATAATTGATTATTTATTTACTGTTCAATAGTCACACTATTATTTATTGTATTAATTTATTATCCTTACCTTTCAATGATATATTTATTTATTCATATTTGGTTTACGTGTAAACCATCGACTCGTGACCAATGCATGCATTTTTAATTACACTTTTAAACTATGTGTATAGATGTTTGAATCTGCTCGATCCCAGAAAAGTTCTACCGTAACGGTAATGTTAAATTGTGGCAGATTAAAATGAAATCAGATTAAAACGAAGTATGAATAATCAGCGACAAAATTTAATATTATACCCTTTTCCAAAAAAAGATCCAAATTATTTAACCCTAAACCTAACCCTAACGCTAACCAAAACTCCTTAATATTATGCATTATAATTAAGGGGTTGGCATTGTGATCGGAATCACGTGATCAACTCTTTTTTTCGCCATTGCTTGGGTACTACCTACCTTAGAGTTAAGGTTATATGTAAAATTGCCTCCCCAACATTTTTTGTCTAGATTATCGTTATAGCCTGCCGATACCGATACTTATCAGAATCAGAAAATCCTTTGATTGGTTGAAAATTGCGCAATTGAGTCGGGAACTTTTATCAATCATGTGCTTTTGCTTGGAGTTAGTAATATATAAAAAAGGCGTCTGGTTGAGGGAGTTTTTTACTTCCTTTTCCTCTTTTTTTTTTTTTTCCTTGTTCACACTTAATTCTATTTTCTTCGTTTCTTTATATTACTTCGCTGCTCTTTAGTTAGATACTTGCTTCATTGAAATGTTAGTCGCGTAATTTATTAGTTTAGTTTCTCATCTAATTAAAAAAGAATAAAAAAAGTCCGGTTAGCTCAACTGGCTAGAGCGGTCGAGTGGTTCTCAGATGGTCTTTCTCCTGTTTTTCTTTTTTTAATACTATAATATTTTTTATCATTATTTCCGTATCTATAAAAAAAGGGAATAGTAATTTTCATATTTTTCTTCGTATAATTTAGTCTTGTTGGAGAAACTTTGGGTGGTGGTTTTTTCTTTTTTTTCATGTCATTATATATACGGTTTTTGACCCTTTTTTTAACGTTTTTATATTATATTTTTCATATTATATGTCATATGTTGCAATATAGAGGGGATTTTTTTATACGTGTATACACACACCAAGAATTGATTTTCTCTGCAAGAAAAAGTTGGATATTACGCGTACCTGCTCGCAATTTAGTTATCAATTATCCTTTTTTATAAAACTTTTTCTTTCTCGTTTACTACGCAAAACTTCGACACCTTTCTTCACCTCTTCAATTCTTCCTTTTTAATCCGTCCGTTATTCATACATATGTGTGCATGCACAAGAGTTTTTATTGGACACTCCAACAAGATGCCTGGTATATATTTACCGAACACTACTTTTTGTGAAAGTAGTGAATGATCACGGAAAGGATATAAATCTTTTCTCGTTTTCGTAATGGTGTTTGGTTAAAAAAGAAAAGGACGAGGTCTTTTAAGTAAATGCTTCGCTTCTTGCCGGCACCACTTTTATACACAAAAAAAATTGAGAAATTAGGTTGGATCTTATCAATGTTCACGATTGTCACAATGATCAATTTGATGAGTTTGAGATGATCATCCTACGAGAGAGTTTTTCCCCATTATACTATGTCGATAATGGACTCGAGGTGACGTGCTCGAAGACCGCCTTGAAGTTTATTCGCACAGTAAGTGACGTTGTCTGTTACAACAACGATTACATCATCATCAACAAGAGCGCGGCCTTTTCGGTTCCTTCCTTCCCTACTGATTATGTCCTGCTCCTACATACGGATCGAACAACCAATCTACTATTATAATTTGAATCTGCGTCCACAGACCGATTCATTCAATATCGTGTGCATACATTTCGGTAGTTCGATCTTCATCTTACGGATATTATACAGAACAACAGCACTTCTTATTATACACATCAGTATTGGAACAAACAAAACGGACAATTGATCTTTTTCCTCTCTCACGACAGCCGTAACTTTTTTTGCACACTCAAAGTATTCTCTCGCTAACTATGACTTCAAAGCTACCGTTTGAACGCTGGTGAATAATGTAAAGAAAGACGGTGATGTCTTTGCGAACAATACTACTTGCACCAGTGAGAGTTTTCGCGAAAAAAAAAGTGGGAACTTATTTTTTAATTATCAATTTTTTTTGTGAAAAACAAGCGAATAAAAAACAACAACAACAACAAACAACAGCAAACAACAGCAACAACAAAAAAATAAATTGCGCCCGAAAAAAAGTAAACTTTTTTACTTGTTTTATCAATTTTTTTGTGAAAAACCAACAACTGCAACAACAAAAATCACCAAACAAACAGCAGTATAGCAACTTGAGCAACGATTTATTTCGTTGATCAAATATACAAAACAAAACAATACAATTAGTTGTTCAAGTATAGAAACAAACCAGGCTTAAAATCCGGTTGATTTTCACTGTGAATAATAGCACGATAATCATAAAATGCTTACCATTTCGGCGGCGCCTACGTATCCATGTATACAAACAAGAAGTATTTTCGAATAATCATATAAATAAAAAAAGTCTTTACTCTTTCTTGTTCCGACCTCTACCACATCACAACGGACGCTGTCTCTTAATGCTTGGATCGTTTCTCTTTCGGATATCACTTTGCCGTAGGAGAAAACAACTATTGTTGGGACCATGTAAACTGGAGATGGAATGCGTTTCTTTTACTAAGAAAGAAATAAGAACCAAAAAAATTCATCACTCGTAATAGTATCGACGTAATCAAACAACAATTTCGCGCCGTTCTCTCGATAATAATATCATTGCGTTAGTCTTCTCCACATGGGGCTTTACTTTTTATAATTTCACATCTATACGTTTGATTTACGTTGCCACCACCAAAAATTTCGTTTTGCAACGATTTTTTTTCCTTGCTAAATAAGTTCTCACTTTTTCTGTTCTTTTTTCTCGTACACATTTCTATTTTTATATTTTTAGTCAAAGTGAGTGCACAAATTTCATATTTCGTTTTTATTATTTTTGTGCGTACGAGAGACCCTTTAAGAAATGATACAATGACCGCTCCTACTACATATGCTTCATGGTGTGTGTATGTGTGTGTGTGGTCGTATCGTTTCTTGCATTTTACTTTATGTTTCTTTTTCGTCAGGAGATAAGACCAAAGAAAATTCTGAGGATCCTCGACAATGATGTGTGGTTCGAGTCCCACACCGGACATCTTGAACAAATTCTTTTTTTTTTGGGTGATCTTTTTTTCTTTTTCTACATTACAAAATCTTATAATTTAAAAAGGAAATTGTGATAAAGGCTTAAGCTAAAGTTTTATGAAAATAGATCAGGTAAGGAAATTATCATATTCGTGCTCTGGTTGTAAATATTCGTCATCACGTTTATCTCGCTTGTATGTATCGGTCTTTGTACCTACATACATGTGCGTAGATCTAATTGACTCGTATTTCTCGAGTCAATATTCTATTTTCTCAAAACAGAATTCATAATATTGACGCAAAACATGAAGGCGGTATTAAGAGCGTGTACGTGAACTATTGAATTGACATCAAGAATACGAAGGCGCGGTTCTTGAATAGCATTTTTCTCGCCAGTTTTGATCTGCTTTTTACAATGTATACGTATCTCTGAAAGACAAACGATCTTAGTATTATAATAAAAAATATTTTTCGCGACCTGCAAGCTACCAATTATTTTTTTATCTTCTATATTCTCGAAGCTAATTTAGCAATTTTCATATATTTTATTATCCAAAGTAGATTGTTTAAATAACGTAATAGAACAGGAATTTAACTAATTATATCTTTAATAACGCGTCCGCACCAAAGAAGGTTTCCAATCAATAGGATGCGTTTCTGGAGTCTAAAGAAACACGAAAAATAAATATTTTAATCTTTTTTCATCAAAACTCGAATTTTTTCCTTAATATTTTCACTTACAGCTTTTGGGTCTTCTTTATACACTTTTATCGTTTTGTCAGCTTCGCAAGTAATCAATCGCAAGCCCGTACGATCAAAAGTACACGCGAAAATACCCGCCTCAGATTCAAGAGATCCAGGTTGTACAGTTACATCCATAGTTTGGAATCTGTACCCGGATTTCCAATCCCAGAATGACATTGAACCATTATCAGCTGATAAAAAAAGAACCATGTTAGATGTGTGCCTTGAAATTTTCTCATGCAAAGATTCGATAAACACAAAAGAATCTCGCTACCTCCAGAAAATAAAACATTATCTGCGTTTACTGTAAGAGTATTAATGATAGCACGATGCCCTTCAAAATTTTGCATAAAAGTTCCTTCTGGACATTTCCATTGCTTTATATTATCCGCACTTCCACTTGCAAAGGTGAATTCGCTAGGATGCAATGCGAGAGCGCGTACAGATTTTTTATGATGTGTAAGGGTAGCCATCGTTTTTCCCGCAGCGAGATCCCAAAGACGAATGGTGGAGTCCATTGAACCCGTTATTACTTGTGGATCGGCCTCTTGACATTTTACATCGGCAACGGTTGTGTTATGACCAGCCAAAACGTGGATACATTGTTTTGTACGCATATCCCAAACCTTTTATTGAGAACATAATATATATATATAAATTATATAAATTAATAAATTAATTGAATTAATTAAATTACAATTTTTATTTACCCTTGCAGTAGCATCTCTTCCCGAGGTAACCAATACGTCTAATGTAGGGTGCAAGCTTAAAGAATAGACTCCCGATAAATGCCCGTGATAATGTCGAATAACTTTATTTTGTTCGAGATCCCAGCATTTTACCATCTTATCTTCGCCACATGAAAATAGATATGGATGCCGTGGCGAGACTGCTAAGCCACGTACAGTCGAAATATGACCTGTAAGAGTTACCTTCAAAGTGCCAGAAGCTAAATCCCATATCTAAAAAGTTTCAAATTTGATAAGTAACATATCAAAAACGAAAATTCACCTAAAACAATTGTGAATTATATTACCTTAATCGTCCTATCCCCAGCTCCGGTGGCGAACCATTTATTACCTGGTTCTACTGCGACTGATCTCACCCAACCCAAATGTCCACTAATAACTCTCATTAGTACCCAGGGTGCATGCCATCCCGGTTTTACTGACTTTGGCGTTTGACGTCGAATAAGAGATCCGGTGCTTGCCTCTGGTCCAGCTCTAAATCCAGCTTTTTGTCTTATCGCAATAACACCATGAGCATGTTTTGCGGCTTCTTCTCTTCATAGAGCAAAAAAAGAATCGGTTCAATGATGTAAAATATCTGAATTAATGCACCAAATTAATAAAAACTTACTGTGCTTTTGTCGGTGGTAGACTATCAATTAGACGCGAAATACTACTCTCTGATACTTCAGCTTCAATGGCAGTTTCGTTAGAGAGAGTAACACCTAAATATTAATGCGCTTATTTAATATGATGTTGGAATTCGTGAATTAAAGATTAGATAATCTAATTACCAGGTGCAGAAGGAAAAAGATGACCTCCACTTATTTGCAATACTTTATTATTTGATCCATTTTTACTGGATGCGGTCGATTTCTCTATAGGTCCTTCAATATTGGCGGGTTGTTGCTTTTGTGATCGCGTTACTTTGCCCTGTTGTGCCAATACCGCTGGTGGTAACTCTTGTACGTCATGGTATTCATCGTTAAGCTTTACGCGAAGTTTTACCCGTTGACTATCAAAATAAAGAAAAAACAAAATGATTAATTCTGATGCCTATTCGTAACTAAGGTGTTTATATCGCGAAATTAAAACAATAAGTAGAGAAATAGGATCCTTGGAAGTTTCGGACCAGAATTAACTTAAAGAAAACAGGTCAACAGCTTTCTGGATAGACTAGAATCAAGAGACTTAGTTAGTTTGGCACAAAGACCTTTCTTCTACCTCCAAGACCGTAACCGAGTCTGAAATGTTTGTTCTTTCTAGAAACATTGCACGTGTACGTTTTGCGGAATTTCTTAATAGAGATTCTAGTGAGGGAATTTGTGGTGATTCAACTGAAGTTTTGTCGATTTGCATAGAGGTTGAAGCCATTTTTCGCAGTGGTAAAACAAGTGAAACAGCGGTAATTTTAGCTTTGCTGGCATTAAAAATTTATTGGCCAGAATTAAGATGCAACATGATGAGAATTTGTGTAATAATACGCCAAAACCACAACAGCGAATAGAGAATCGAGTGCTTGAAGAGAAGTCATTTTTTTTCTCCGTGTAAAGTCCGTGTCGACGAATATATTACAAAAAAATTTTATATGTAATGGCAAGTTACAAAAATACTATCGTTTTTACAAAAATAAAGTATAAATACTCTTTAACAAGTTGGCTAACAATTACTAATGTTTCCCTCGTTAGTATTCCAACAACAGCAACAACAACAGTAATAGTTCGTCGCCTCAATTTGAAGGAATAGGAGGACGTATCCTTCCTCATCCTGGTGGTTTCTCGTATCAAGATGTAACAAATACTCTTCCACCGTTGAAAAATTTTCCCGCGCAACAACCACCTTCACCCCAGCCACCTCCAACGCCACTTCAAAAGTCTCGAAAAACATGGACAAGTGAAGACGACAATTTGCTTCGGTTAGCTGTCGAAATCTATGGAGACCACACGGACAAGTGGTCGAAAATAGCTGCATGTGTTCCAAACAGAACAAATAAAAATTGCAGGAAGCGTTGGTTTCATTCTCTTGACCCTAGTTTGCGAAAAGGTCCGTGGACACCCGAAGAAGATGATCTATTGACGAAAGGATATGAGCAGTATCGTGGAAAATGGAGTCTAATTGCTAAAAATATTCCTGGACGAACTGATGATCAATGTGCTAAAAGATGGCGAGAAAGCTTGAATCCAGAAATTTGTAAACAACAATGGACCGCGAAGGAAGATGAATTGCTGCGAAATAAATATAATGAATTGGGTAGTAAGTGGCAAGAAATTGCTAAATTTTTTCCTGGTCGTCCTGGATTACATTGTCGTAATAGATGGCGAAAAATAGAAAGAAGTCAACAAAATAAAAAAGATTCTTTGTCGCCGTCAGCCAATGAAGTTTCGCAAATGTCTGAAATTGAGATGATTCCTCAAAGTTTGGACGAGGCCTCATCATCTTCATTATCGTCCTCTTCCTCGGCTACGGCTACTAATGATATGACGGCTTATAGGCAGGTCGTAGAAAACGACACAGAATCGTTGGAAAATTCGACCTCTCTTATGGATTTAATGCCGATGACGACGTTAATGCATGATAATGATGTGACAATGGAAAGTACTAATTCAATGTTATCAGAAATTTCGCCCACTTCGACAACGATAGAGGAAACTTTAACAACTTCTACTGCCTCCAGTAATCCTAGTATTTCTTCCTTGCTGTCGCCAAGTGTTTCATCGACACAAACAGCACCACATAGCATATTGGAAATCATGGATCCACCTCAATTTGTTCCTTCAATTTCTATGGTCCAAACTACTCCGCCGCCACCCCCAACTTTTACAGAAGTTTCTTATTCCCCGCTTGAAGAAAATTCAGTTGTTGATACTTCCATGGAAATACCGGAAATAGATTTCGATCATTCAAAAAAACCATATGGTTGTGGGATCGATGGCTGTACTTATACTTCCAATAATGCAAATGGTTTATTCTATCACTCAAAATCTGTTCACCCTGAAGCTGCGAATATTGATAAGCCATTTCAATGCGCGATGCCCGGATGCCACAAAAGATATAAAAATATCAATGGACTTGAGTATCATCTTAATAATGCCAAAGGCTCATCTGGACATAAAAATGACGCTACTGAAGAGGGAACTAATAATCAGTATGCACCAAAACCATATGAATGTAGAGTAGTTGGTTGCAAAAAAAGTTATAAAAATCAAAATGGCTTAACTTATCATTTGGAACATGCACATAATAACATCAATAACTCTAATAATATCGATGCGTCAAGGAAATCTATAAAAGTTACAAAAAATAATACATCTCAATCACTATCATCTAATAACGATAGTACACTCCGAACATCTTCTATTACTGGTGATCCTACTATTACCTTTGAATCTCGTAATTTGTCTGATCAGCATCTTGTATCCTCTATCAACAATACTATACGAAATGATATCAGATTTATTCTCCCACGTCCTACTCGATAGTGTTTTGGTAACAATTGAATAAATTTTTATCAGGTCATTTTTTATTGAATTTTTATCGTACCTTGTATTATTATACGATATTATTATTATTATTATTGTAATAAAGAGTATTATTAGGAGTGTTCGAAATCTATATCAATGAAAGTCGTATTAAATCTCTACTTATTTCCAATATATACGTTATGATTCCCGTTAACTTTCATTTTTACGATATATCAGACTTTTAATGAGGATTCTCTTAAATCCAATAGTTTATATTTCAAGTTCTTTTACTTGTAAAACCTCACCAAAGAATATACTGAATACAGTAAAACAAGATAATCCAGTCTATCACTATTAAGTAGACTTCTATAATATTAATGTTCATACTGAAAAAGAGCCGCTGCTGTGAATTTTAGAAGATTGAATGCAATAAAAATTTGAAAAGTAACGCGTTGAACAAGAGACATGAGAATTTGAGTAAAACGACTAACGCTAAGTAAATAATAAAACATTTTACCTTGTTATTTAATAATGGGAACTTTTTGTTCCAATGTATTCATAAATTCACGAATGTCATTTAATAACTTGTCCACTCCTCCAGTTTTGTCCCGATCTATGGCATCAGTAGGATGCCAATCTGGTGCTTCGCCAACCTTTAGATTGCAATTAAATGCAAAGTCGTCGTCCCAAGACTTTCGATAGAACTGTTGTATTAAATTCATGTATTAAAGAGTAGTTTGTTTTTTTTTTTACTTTGAATGACTGCCTGTTATCATCTTACCGTAACACCATAACTTGTGTTCACCGGCGCATCAAGATCCAGAATATTTTCTACACCAGTCTGCTTGTTCGGATCGCAGTTCCAAAACTCATACCTGGTCACCTCAACAATATAATCATCTTTCCACCAATGCTTCCATTTAGTCTTTTCACACACAGAGATTACTCGAACATCCTCGGTGTTAGTATAGATCAAATGCTTGCCTGGGCTAATATATCGATCAAATACGAAAGAATTTATTATAAATATCGAGAATATGAAGATTTAAGATGAAGGAGAAAATCTACCTGAGGCGTAAACGATATACAAAAAGCCCTTGCGATGAATGCTTGTCATTGGTCATACGTTTGGCAGCATCCAAGCTTATGCGCCAGGAATAATCGCTGTAAAAAGAATAAAATTAGACGTGAAATTACATAAGCTCTATGTATGAGCTTCTTGAGTGAAAATACAGCCAAACATACTTTTCCAGACATGTCATATTAATGTTCAAAATATGCTTTTCGTGCGCTACAGCATTCCATAAGCCAATCTTATCATCTTTCTTGAATTGCACATCGAAGGTGCAACCCCATTTTTTAGCGCCGTGCTCTGCTCGAATTTTGAATTCTCGGAAAGGAGAGCCTTCCCATAGTTTATCATTCTCTGAAAGCACTTCGAATAATGGTTCAAGCGCGTGACGATTGTCAGCAATACTTTGATACACAAGATGATTAAATTTCTATGTCAAATTAATTAGTCCAGATTTAAATGCGCTGATTACATACCAATTAGCGAACTTGGATTGTAATCGCGAATCACTCAAGACTCTATCGTTTAGTCTATCGACGTCCCATAAAGTTTGTTTTGGGAAATCCGTAAAACAAACATGGCCAAATCTATTATTATTCAGATAATTATATGAATGCATAAAAAAATCATGAGGAAATACGCAACGTATGAATGGGTAATAAGAGTTATTACCTAACACGCATTTTTATTTCTTCATCAAGTAAGTGTACTGTACTCAAACCTCGAAGAAGGGCTCTTTCAATCTTTGCGAGATTGTTCACATTAATGCTGATAATCGATTCATGTGATAAACATGTATTAATATACACTAAAAAAAAATAAAAACTAAAAAGACGCGAAATATTATAAGGAACTTACGATTGTAAAGACATTATATAAGCAGTTTTTTTCTTCAATGCTTCCTCGTTCATCCTTCTACACTCTTCCTCGGTTTGACCTAGTTTTTTTTCCTCATCAAATGCCACTGCTTCCAATACCATTATCTCACCAAACGCATCGTGAGGAAGTTTTAGATGTTTTGGCGGTATGACTATTTTTACTTTCGAGGGCGTTTGAGGCTGTTCTATCATATGGTAGCTCCATCCTCGGTATTGATCATCGTTTCCAGAATCTTTGGAAAATTTAGGAATTGATCGTAACTGTTGATGGAAATAATTTTAGGATAAGGATAATCCATATGTATATGTACATTGAAAAAATTCTAGACTCGAGGCAGGCAGGTAACACCAGTTCTCTATCTTACCGCAAAAGCTTTTAAATATAGATTCTTGATCCGCATCGTAGCTTCCTCGGTATTTTCGTAATTATCCCCAACAACCATAAAAGTCTAATAAATAAAATAAACAAAATTTAATTTCTCAATTCTAAGTTAATTTATAAAAGCAGCAGCATTTTTGCCCAAATTTAAATATTTCACTTACATTCTCCCCAGGTTCATACCACATGTAACACTTAGTTTCGGCACGAACAGAATGTAAGACTTCTTCTTTGTCGCCAACAATGCTCGAGATTTTTATGTCTTTATTAGGACACACAAAAAACCCATTATACAATCTTTTTTCGACAGAAAACCCTTGGTAGTCTTTCATCTCGTCCTCGCGTTTTTTCCTTCGTTCAAGTTTCTCAATCTGTTTTCTGGTCAAAGGTTTTTCGGGCTTTGCCCAGCTTCTAGACTTGTTCTTTTTACTTTTGCGTTCTTGGTCCTTTAACATAAATCATCACAACAACATCATCACATAGTAATATATTAACGAAAGATTGAATACCATAATGACTTACCAGCAAAAGATTTGAAGCCAATGAATTCCACTGTTTAATCGCCTGATCAATATCGGCTCGCGTCCCCCACAATTCAATTGTCTAATCAAATACATATTATGAAATCTTTCTGTCGTTTTTTATAAAAATCGGTGGATTCACAGATTATATAAAAATAAACATTTTTCTAACCGCATCTTTTTCATTATATTGCATATGTGTATTTGTTGATCTCTTTATTAACTCCATGGTACACCTTTTTTCGCCTAAAATATCTTGCGCTTTCATGTTAGGAGGAATCTAATTGCCAAAATTCGATTGATATCCAAGGAAAAATCAAGTTAATTATTGATGTATCATATAAAAAAAGTGTAAACTTCAAGTTGATTTTCTCATAAAGTTTTTTGAATTGATTTTTATTGCTTTTATTTAAACTCGCTGTAACAAATTATGAATATATTAGAATAGGATGCAAACCAGCCAAACATCGTCTGGCATGTTATTTCTAGGAATAGCATTATTTGTTAAATCCTCCTTCCAAGCCTGAGCTTCTTCAGCCTCACCAAGTTGTTGTTCCTGTCTGGGTGGCACAGGATCTCTCCACTCTTCTGCTTCCAGAGTTTCATAATCTAGTTCTTCGACTTGCATGTTGAATTTTGCGAACGAATTCGACATTTTGATTTCAAAATTTCGTGTCTACTCTAATATGGCAATAGACTTCAATCAAATTGATTCGCATCGTGCATTTGATCAACGAGTCAATCATTGTACTTGCACTCGTTCTTTTTTTTTGGTTTCATTTATTTATTTATTTATTTGCAAACATGGAGGTTGTTAAAAGCACAACAACCACCACCACTACAATAACAACAAATGGCGTAAGCTCTGAAAACAAGCCTGCAGATATTCCAGAAGCTGCAGAACTTCTTGCTACTGCTAAAGAAGCTTTAATAGCGCGTAAATATCAAATCGAGTTATGGGAAAAAGCAAAAAAGGACAATGTCATTGCGGTGTTGGAGACCGGAAGTGGCAAGACTTTCATAGCCGTTCTCCTAATAAAAGAGATTGCGGCCGAAGAACGACAGCTGAGGAGAATAAGAAGAGAGGTAAAGCACCTTTTACACGAATACTAGTGTTAAGATAAATGTAATACTGTAGTGCACTGCTTATAATACCCTCCCCCCAATAGAAACTTTAAACTTTAATTTTAATTTAGTCCAATTTTTTCAGTAAGACATTCATTTTTTCTCTGTCAAATGAATAATTCAAGATTCATGGTACAATTTCTTTAAAAAATTTTTATAGCTAAAGGAATGTTTTTGAGATTACTATAAACAGTGATCCATAGTAATATAATACGATTCGGTATTTTACACCGAAAAATCATTGATTGAATTTTATAAATCGATGCTGACCTTAGCTATTTTATTATAACTTTGATGTTTAATAGACAAAACTCACCTTTTTTCTGGTGAATCTGGTACCGCTTGTTTTTCAACAATCAAAAGTCATTGAATCAAATTGTGATTTGAAAATAAAGCATTTCTGCGGTGAAATGGGAGTAGATTTGTGGAAAGACAAACATTGGCAAAAGTACTTTGGAGAGTTCGACGTGCTAGTTATGACTGCTCAAATCTTTTTGAATATTTTACGCCACGGATTTATTTCGATGAATCGAGTGAGAGCAATATTTTTAAGTTTCATCTTGTATTTTGATAATACGCATATAGCGTGTTATCTTGATCGTTGATCATCCTTTCTGATATGCACAGGTTAATTTGCTGGTTTTTGACGAATGCCATCACGCTGCAAAAAGACATCCATACAATCTAATAATGAGAGAGTTCTTTGATCGATGTCCCGAAAAAGACAGACCCAAAATATTCGGAATGACAGCTTCTCCTGTGAAAGCTCGCACTGGTATTCATGCAGCTAGGTTAGCCTCTTAAAAATAATATTTGTAATGCGTGGGAATAATCATCACGATAATAATAATAACGATAGAGTATTTATAAAAAAACAAATATATATACACTAAAAAAATTACAGTACTCTTGAACGTAATCTACACTCAAAGGTATTCACAGCAAGTAATACTGACGAATTACGTCGTTTTGTCAATCGCCCTGAAGAATTTTCGATCACTTATGATGTACCACACGAGTATCAACAGACAGAGCTCTACTCGACGTTATGGAAAGAATGTCAGGGAATAGAAAAGTTTGAGAAAGCTTTTTCGAGTGCAGAACAGATACTTTCTGTGCTTGGGCCTTGGTGTTCCGATCGTACGTGGAAGTATATTTTAGACGAGATAAACGAGAAGAAAGAAGGAACATTGGATCCTAAAGAGTATGATCACGATCTACTTGCGGAAGAAGAACGCCTAGTGCAAAGAGCGTTGATGATATTCGAAAAATGGGATTTCGGACCACCGAAACTTGATCCAAGTATTCTCTCGCCGAAGGTTATAAAATTGATTCAGATATTGGATTGTTTTCGAGAGATTAAGGACGAGTTTTGTGGAATTGTATTCGTGGAACGTCGGCATACGGCAAATGTCTTGGATCTTGTGATTCGTGAGATTGGGACGTTGGATTTTATTAAAACCGGAATACTTGTAGGTCATGGAACAAATGAATCGGGTGATCTTCAGATGAGATACAGGCAACAAAACAGGGTAATCAATGCTTTCAAAAATGGAGACCTCAATTTACTTATTGCTACTAATGTAGCTGAAGAAGGTTTAGACATTCAACCTTGCAATGTTGTCATTCGGTAAGAATGATCTAAATTCGTAGAATTCACAAGTTTAATATTCTATTGATATTATACTAATGAATTCATTTCAAATCTTCAGATTTGATTTCTTTAATACACTCCGAGCCTACATTCAGTCCAGAGGAAGAGCTCGACGCAAGGATTCAAAGTATATTGTGATGATTGAAAAAGGAAATACCAAAGAGCTGGGTTTACTACAAGAAATGCATGATTCCGAAGAAGAAATGAAAAAATGGTGCGAAATGCTTCCAGAAGACCGTAAAGTAACGGCAGGTGTGGAAGAAGATGATGATGATGACGACGACGATGATGAAGAAGATGGAATAAAAGAGCGAATTCATATAATTCCAAAAACAGGAGCTCTTTTAAGTTATGAATCTGCTGTTTCACTGTTATATTATTATTGTTCTAGTCTACCAGCCGATAATTTTTCCGGCACTTTGCAACCAGAATTTATCAGCAAGCGTGAATGTGGTGGCTATGTTTGTACATTGAACTTACCTAGTAACTCCCCTGTTAGAACCGTGGTTAGCGAAGTTTTTCGTAATTTTGGTATGGCCAAGAAATCGGCAGCCTTCAATGCATGTATAGCATTGTACGAGAAGAAGGCATTAAATGATAACTTGCTACCTTCTGTGGAATATGATGAAAAAGACCACGAAATGATGAAGCATGTAGATGAGCATGGTCTTGTGGAAGGTGCGAGGAAATCTAAAAGAGATTATCGTCTAAAATCTCCTGAACTATGGGCTTTAGAAGAAAATCCTCAAGTTCCTGAGGAACTTTATGCAACTATCTTGAAATTGGATCTTGAAGATGAGAAATTAGATGGGTATCCTTATCGCACATTGTGTTTATTGACCAGAAATCAATTCCCCGATTTGCCTGATATCACGCTTTGGTTCCACAGTGTTGCGGTAAATCTAAAAATTCTCCCTTATTCAGAAAAGATCAAAATGGACAAAGAAAGGGTAGATTTAGTTTTAAAGTTCACCTTGCGTGCCTTTACCTCAATCATCAACAAAGAGTTTCAATGTGAACTTGAGAAATTCACTTATCTGATTGCACCACTAGTTCGCAATGCTCCCATTAACGAGGACACTCTAAAGTACATCGACTGGGATGCAATCGATATAGCAGTAAATCTCAAACATCTACCAGTTGATCTCGATAATATAAGCGAGTTGGAAGATGCCGTAATCATTGATTACGCAGATAATTTACGACGATATTTTGTTCAATCTATTCGATATGATATGAATCCTTTGGCTCCCCTTCCAGAAGGCATGGTACTTCGTGAAACCGGCTGTGAAAACTTTGCTCAATATTACAAAAAGTCATTCGAACTTGATCTTGAGCATCCAGAACAACCATTGATTCAAGTACGCAAAATCTCCAAAGTCATGAACTTTTTACAACCTGTTCTCGGAGCTCTTCCGATTGAAAAAGGAAAAACCGCAACCTTTATTATTCCCGAATTCAGCAAACAATATCCGATTAGAGCATCTGTATTCCGTTCTGCCATGCTGCTACCATCAATATTTACAAGATTTGACTCGCTTCTTCTTGCGAGGGAATTGAGACTTCGTTTCGAATTACCTGTAAGAGATGACTTGCTCCTTGTAGCATTGTCTACTCCATCAGCAAATATGGAAATGAACTATGAACGCCTCGAAACTTTGGGTGATTCTTTCTTGAAATTCTCTGTAACCATACAACTTTATGTCATGTTTCCTGACAAACACGAAGGTCAACTGCATTGCCAACGTATTCATATTATCTGTAATAAAAATCTATATCGTAGTGCGAAAAAATTGCATCTTTACGAATACATTACTTCTTTGCCATTCAACCGGCGTGCGTGGCGACCAGCAAATATACTTGCGTCGATTGACGATCCGGAAATGCTTGAGAAACAAAAAATGCATGAACTAGCTGATAAGACTCTTGCCGATGTGGTTGAAGCTTTATTAGGCGCTGCCTATCTCAGTGGTAAAGCCGAAGCAGCTTTGAAGGTCGCAATTGCTATGGAAATCCCATTTGAAGGAATTACCACCTGGTCGCAATTCCATCAAAATAACAAAAATCCGCCTCGTGCCAACCCAAAATCTCTTAAAGGCCTAAACATTGAAAAGATTGAACAAATTTGTGGTGGGCATGTTTTCCGAAATAAGATTCTGATTGCCGAGGCTTTGACTCATGCTAGTCTGCCGAATTCGTCAACAGCATGTTATCAACGTCTCGAATTTTTGGGTGACGCTATTTTAGACTTTATGACTGTAAAATATTTATTTGAGAAATATCCCGACGGATCCCCGGGAATGATTACTGACCTTAAAGATGCCTCCGTAAACAACCATATTCTTGGAGCTATTTGTGAAATTATGGGATTGCATAAACACATCATTCACTTTTCACCAAAGCTTATGTCTGGTATCACCGATTTCTGCAATGTCGTGAATGATATGAGGGCTAAAGGCGAAGCTGTCGGTGAATATTGGAGTGATATCGAAGTGCCTAAAGTTCTTAGTGATGTAGTTGAAAGTATGTTAGGAGCGGCCTTCGTTGATTCCGGTTTTGATATTACGGTCATACAAAACATGTTCGACAAATGTATTAGGCCAGTTCTTAGTACTCACGTAACTCCTGATACTTTGAAAGTTCATCCTGTGAAGAAATTAACAGAATATGTGCAAAAAGAGGGATGCACCATGTTACTGTTGAGGTATGTACAAACTGAATGTAGCTTTTGTCTTGTATTAATTATATAAAAATACAGGGTAATAATTTTATTGGCATTTTGTGTCGAATAGAAATCACACTGACGAAAATAGTCTCGACAATGATTCACAACATTGCACGATTTTCATTCATGATTTACGCGTCGCGTCTGCATCATCAAACAATATCCGGACTTCGCGAAAAATGGCCGCTCAACAAGTTCTGGATAAAATTGAAGCAAATCCTGGATACTTCGAATCAGTGTGCACATGCTGTTTACCTAGCGATGACAAACTCCTAAACCCTGATGAAGATGATGAAGTGTTGATCGATTGAAAATATATAACAGAAAAAAGAAAGGCAACAAAAACCAAGTTGAAGCAAATTTATTTTTCACTACATATCTCTGGTTATTACTATTACTACTATTATTTTCATATAAGTATACTCATTTATCTTTTTTTTTCTTTATTGAAATCCATGTCAATAAATTTAATCCCAAGTCTCATTATGGGCAAACAGAGAGTTGGTCATAATGCGACTTGGGATTAAATTTAGGCTTGCATTTTTCGTCTTATAACTGAACCATTATTTTATGGGCTATACCTTCATTTATATCGTACAATTTTTGTTTTCTGTTATTTTACGTTTACGACCAACTCTGGATACATAACGAACGCGGGGTATAACGAACTCTAAATTTTTAAATTTATTAAGAGTTCGCTATATTAAATATAATTAATAGAACCGTTAGAGTTCATTTAAACATTGATCGTATAAATACAGTTTAGGTTTCTCATATTGTCATAGGGCGATTAAAATAGAAAATCGAAAATATATGATACAATTGCATTTCTTAAATACAACCAACCATAAAATTGCTTAATTCCATGAATATTGATTTTAGAGACTTTTATACTGATTTGTAGCCAAAAACAAGATCTAGAACTTTAATTAGAACCATATTGAATGTTTTAAAGAGATTTACTTTGACAAAAGTAAATCGTTCAAATTTCATCTTTGAATAGACTATCTTGAATCATTTCGACCAAAGGCCGGTTCGTCGGAAATGAAGCATACATAGTTTTTTTATTGTCTACACGATCATTACTACACTCATTCTGTTTGCTCTTTGGTGGCATTATTTATGATTATACTTTTCACTGAAAAAATTTTATTACAAATCGAAAAATAAAATGATTGTGATAAAGGGGCCAAAAATGTCATGTTATTTCATTCATTGTAAAATATAGCCAATAGTGGATGTTTGTCCAACAATACAGTCAATTATAAAGAAACCATGCCTTTAATCTTTTAAGACGTTGGTTATCAAGACTGACCAACACTAAAAAATTTTCCCCGTTACTAGAATGTAAGTAATTCATCCTCGACAAAAAACAATTGTTTTGTGACCCCTATATCAACATAATAGCCTCACATATATACGAGACCAGTTCAAGTCACTTGATATCAGCGGTTTGCTGTTAACCACGCGCGTTAATATACGTGTCTATACGCGTCCATATATATATATATTCAGCTTGTGGTTCGAGTTCGGCAATTTAAAGAGTCTTTAAGCGAAAAAATTTCGTATAAACATTAGAATTATACTAATTACATTTACTTTATTGTTTATTTTATTTTTTTCGGGAAAATTGATAGTTTACTCATTAAACCAATTCTGAAAATTTTCAAAACAATACCGAGAAACTTTGGGAAGCACGAGAGTACTTGTCAATTTTTTTCAAGTAGAAATTTCAAAAAAATAAATTAATAATATTTGTATGTACAGTGATTGTTTATTTTTTCAAAAAAATACTGTTTTCAAAATCAATGACCTAATTTTTATTTTTATTTTCCGTTTATGGTAATTACAAAGAACACAAAAAAGCAATGATTTCAGATTCCTATTCTTCCCCAATAAGCACCCCATCTCCTGCCTCATCTTCAACACTAACAACTACACCCATCTTAACACACGGTGAATTTCGATCCTCGCCGAAATATTCATCCTCAGACTATCCACTTCCAACGAGAACGACTGGTGTTCCAATAAATTGTCTCGTAAATGCATCAGTCACGATAGTCCCGAGTGGGAATAATTGGGACCAACCGCCTGAGTATCTTTATGTCTTTGGTGGGTTTCATCAATATACAGATGAAGTTTATAATGATTTATATAGATTGAATGTGTCAGAAATGAAATGGGAGGATGTGATCTATTTGAAAAATTCACCTCCATCAAAACGAAATGATCATACTGCATCGCTGTGGAATGACGATAAACTAGTAATATTCGGTGGAATGGATGCAGAAGATCAGTTCTGCAATGATATTGTTTATTTAAATTTGAAAACAATGACGTGGGAAAGACCAGTGGTGCAAGGGAATATTCCACCTGGCAGAGCCAAACATTCGGCCACAATTTATCAAGATAAATTGTATATCGTGGGCGGTACAATGGAAGAGGGAGAGGTTTTAATGGGCGTTAATTGTCTGGATTTAATTACGTGGACATGGGAAGAACCTTTTACCTTCGTGAAAAGACATTCACATTTTTCGTTTGTATATCAGGGTCGACTTTTCGTCTATGGTGGATATACGGAAGAAATGGACCGTGAGAGTTCATTGGCGGTGATAGATCTTCAAACTAAATCAATATCAAAAATTGATATAATGAGTGATATCGCTCCAGAAATGAATGGTCAACATTTTGCACAATCATGCGGTGATAAACTAATGGTCGTAGTAACACAATCACCAAAATACGGCGCACAAGAAGTCAATACCGGAGTTTGGGCGCTCGATCTAAAAGTTTTTCAATGGGATCAGCATAAAGGTGGTGAGAGACTTGTTCAGGGTAATTGGCATTATTTTGCTATGGCAGAACATTCGCCACGATTCTTTTTATTTGGCATGGACGAGAAAGATTCGGACGAATATTTTTCAAACGTGTTATGTGTAGATCTCCAAGAATATGGTATACTTCAAATTCCACCTTCATCAATGTGCATGGATTTCCGTAACTTATTTGATGATCAGACCACGTCCGATTTCACTATTCGAGCTCAAGATATGGATTCGAAGCCAATCAGCGTACACAAAATTATTCTTCTTGCTCGATGGCCACATTTCAACAACATGATCAGTTCGGGCATGACAGAATCGTTTAGCACAACGTTAACGATTCCCGAGTCCTATCCAACTGTGCACGCCTTTATCTTGTTTCTTTACACCGACAATATCGATGAAACTCTTCCCACTCAAATCACCGCTGATCTCCTAATCCTTGGTCACATGTACTTCCTTCCTAGATTGATTGCGTTATGCCGTCTTCAACTAAATCAGAATCTAGAAGTTGATAACGCCGCGATAATCTATCATTGCGCTTCTGTCGCCGGTGAAAATGGCCTAAAGAAACGTGCTCTTCGATTTATAAACACTAATTTCGGCCCCGTCTCTAAAACAAATGGGTTTAGAACATTACCAAAGTCAGTCTTGTTCGACTTTTTGGACAGTCTTCCAGAAAAGGCAAAAATTAGTGTTAATGACGACGATGAATAGTTTTTGAATTCTTTCGTTAATATGAACATTGCCGAAGCTTAGGTAGGTCTAGACTTCTTTCAATTCTTTTAATTAATTGATGATCTTATTGATCTATGCCTGTTTATAATTTCTCTTCGTCAAAACTTTGTATGTATGCCAGGAAAATCATCTTGCAATCTTTCTTAAAAAATAATAAAAATAATCAATCCTAAACATAGATGACGTATGTGCAAGATCTACAACTTGTATGCATGTAATTTAAAATTTTTTAAATTGACCAATAATATTCCAAATCTTTAATTATTATAACTTGGCATTTAGAATTTAATTTGTTAGTTGTACCAAACGTGGATCTCTTTGACCAAAAACGGATAAAAAATGCAATACGATGATTTGCGTACGTGGTGAGACATTATGAGTAATGTATAATTTTTAATTTCTTTGATCTAGATTTCGATTTAAAATTTTTTTCTTCCTATTGCTGTATTGTATCGCTGCTTCTTATACTTTTACCATTTTTCAGTGGTTATATCTACATATACATCAGATTACCTTTATATTATTATTATTTATTATAGAACTAGTAATATTATTATACGCTTTTCTTCGTATCCTCTTTCCTCCTTTGTGCTCTATCGTCCAAGAAGAAGACAGAGAAAACAATGTATACAAAGCACAAACCCAAAATATCTGTGTCGATGTTACATACATTATTTATTATGCATCGATATTATGGATGGCGGTCATCAAGTGGTTTTTCAAACTGTAACGTGGTTCCAAAGTTTGATGTATCTCTCTCTTCGTCGTCATTCTTAGCAGTCCCCTCTTCTCGCTACTCTTAAGCGGAAAGGAATATACATATTATTCCCTATATTTTTTAACACCACTTTCATTTATCATTTTCTCGGAAATGAGTCTTTGTCTCCTCTGACATACTTCCGAAATTGCAGACAATCAGTAAAAGCTTGTTGGACAGGCAACAAGGTCAAACAAGTACTACCGATACCACCACTACCTCCTCTATCCTCACGCCATCAGCATCTATTGTTAACAGTAACCGCGATCTATCTTACGTTTCGTATTTCACCTCCAATTATCGTCAAACAGGCTTTGAAGCCTATAACAACTTAGATCTAAGTGTAGGAAATTCAAACATGAGTACATTTCAATCGCAAGAAGGAGAAGACCGGAATCGGGGACAGAACTCTGGTAAAGTATTCAACCTCTACATTTTTTCAATGCCTCTGTTAAACTTGGTTACTTATCATCATCGTCATATACCGCCCTTATGTTGTTGCCAATACAGAGGAAACGTTTGGTAGCAATGTTATTGACCGTCGCACCAATGGCATCATATATTCTCGTAGGCCCGGTGAGGTCACGGAGATTAGCGTCAGCGAAACTTTTGATTTCTCGCAGCATCATTTCTCCCACCCACTTAACTCATCTTCGTTTAATCAACCACACCGAGATTATTCTACAATTTCCACCACTAATTCTACCGCCAACGGCAAAAGTTCGATTGATCCAATTACCCGGCCTGTCAAATTTCAAGATAGGCGAAAAAATAACGATGATTGGCGTAATGCCACGACTACAGGTGCAGGAGAACGCGTAAACAGAAAATCAGCACACATTCAAAATCAACCATTGTCTTTTCGACCTCCTCCACCACCTCCGATTACTATTACTGATAGCCAAAGTATGGTAAGAAAGCGACCATTATCTCCAATGTTATCAGTCGAATCATTTAATCAACAAAATAATCGGCAACGAATGTCAAATACTCCTCCTTTCCCACAGGACAATTATAATACAAATAGACAATTTTCCCCTTTTCTACCACATGAAAAAGACTATGGGTACACAAATGCACAAACACGACGGCGAAATTCAATATCGTCACAATTGGTGCCTACTAGAAAAAGATTGACACCTAAACCCTTAAGCGTATCACGCACCACTTCTCTGCCAAGACATTCCAAATCACTACCTAAACGCACTAGTTCACCTGTAAAACAAAAATTTCTAAAAGAATTTTATACCATAGATTTTATACACTCAAATTTTGATACAAGATCTGTCTTAGAGAAGCAAGAAAATGCAGAATGGCTAAAAAATCCAAAAAGTTATCTCAGCAATCGCACGTATTTTTCTTCAAGATTTCAAACAGTTGCTGACCAATTCTTTCGAGCAACAGTTACGTTAGAATTAGAAGAAAAAACATATATTGGTCAGGGGGATTCTACTAAAAAAAAGGAAGCAGAAAAAATAGCTGTACTCCATTTATTGTATCAACTTGAAGCGCAAGCTATGTTGAGTAAATTAAAAAGTTCCCAAGATGGTCTTGATTCTGAATCTAAGACGCATGTATTTGAATATTGTGCAAGATTCGATCATGTTCCTTACTTTAAACTCGTTTCAAATGGTCGTTTTGATTGGCGTGCAGAAGTGGATCTCCCTTCTCAGGAAATTGTTGGTCGAGGACGTGGAAGAACAAAGAAAGAGGCAGAGCTTAGGGCTTCACAAGATTTCAAGAGACAAGCTGAAGAATACCAAGCACGGCATGGAGGGGAACCTCTCTCAAAAACAGAAGGAAAAACTATGAACGAGGAAACATCTAAAGATTTTATTCGTTATTATACTAAATATTTTAAATTCAAAAGCCCCGAATTTAAATATCAAGCAGTTGGGCCAAATAGAAGTACGATATGGGATGTTTCAATTATAGTTGAAAATTCCGTTATAGGGAGTGCTCAGCGACCATCTAAACGTGATGCACAAATAGCTGCCTTTCTGGATGCTGCTATTGGCTTGCGAAAAGAATCACCTCAACTATGGGAAAAATTCGAAAAAACCAGAAGCAAAGATGGAGGTCAAAGATCATTGCCTTTAGTTCCTTTAAATATGGGGGAGGGAACGCATCGTATTCTTCGGAATCTTGTTTATGATATACGAGATGCACCAATGTTTTCCGAGCCTAATTCGCTAAATGAAATTGAATCAAGTTGGAAGAAACCAATTACTACGTCTCAAAATAAAAAAACAGCAACAAAAGCAAAGAAAGCAAGGCACGAAACTCCTGAGAAAGCAAAAATTCTTAACGCAAAATCCGAACAACTTTATGCTTCTTTTCAGAAATATTTAACTTCGAATGAGACTAAGAAGATGCGTGCTATTCGACATAATCTTCCAATTACACAATATGCCGAGACAATAATGAAAGTTATGGAAGAGAATCCTATAATGGTAATTGTAGGAACAACCGGCTGTGGTAAGACCACTCAATTGCCACAACTTATTCTCGAAGAAGCAACAAGGAAAAAAAATGGAGCACGTTGTAATATCATTGTTACGCAACCCCGTAGAATTGCTGCTATTTCTGTTGCTCAACGTGTTGCTGTTGAGAGATCAGAAAAATTAGGAGTCACAGTGGGATATCAAGTTCGTTTTGAAAGTGTAATGCCATCTACCTCTGGAAGCATTCTATACTGTACTACCGGTCTTTTCCTGCGTCGTCTCCATGATGAACAGAGTAACAAAGACCCCCTCGAGGGCATAACTCATATCGTCATAGACGAAGTACACGAGAGGGACATGAACACTGACTTTTTATTAGTGATTCTAAAACGTCTTCTTGACGAAAGGCGACGTAGTAATCAGCCTCCGATTAAGTTGATTCTCATGAGTGCAACAATTGATACGGGAATATTTGCAGAATACTTTGGCAATTTCTTTCCGAATGGTAAATGTCCAGTTATTGAAGTACCCGGTAAAATTTATCCTGTTGAAAAATTTTATCTGGATGATATAATAACACAGTTACAGACATCATATCAACCATCGGAAACACCTCAATTCAATACAAAAGACGTTAAAAAATATATTGATCGTGAGATGAACCTTGTAATTCAACCAAAATCTTCAGAGATGGAAACCAATAATCAGAATGGTGAAGCAGAAGAAAATGACAATGCATCTGTGGAAACATCGTCATCTGAAACAATTATTGATTGGAGCAAACCAACAAAACAACAGAAAGACGATGAATTGGCCGATGCTGAAATTCCATACGATCTAATGGGATTAATACTTGCACATATCGCCAAGACAGGCAAAGAGGGTTCCATTTTAGTTTTTTTACCTGGATGGGAGGAAATAACTGCCCTAAATAAACTTTTGACTTCTCGTACACTACTAGGTGTTAATTTTAATGATCAGAGTAAATTTACAATACACATGCTCCATTCTTCTCTTCCATCAATATCACAAAAACAAGTTTTTGACCCATTGCCTAATCCAGGTATGCGAAAAATCATTCTAGCGACAAATATTGCCGAAACTTCAATTACCATTCCAGATATTGTGTTTGTTATTGATTCGGGAAAACTTAAAGAAAAACGATACGATCAATCAAAACGAATGACTGCTCTAATTACTACTTGGATCAGTCAATCAAATGCACGTCAAAGAGCCGGCAGGGCTGGACGTATGCGTGAAGGCGTCTATTACTCTATGATGTCAAAAAAACGTTATCAATGCATAGAAGGCTTTTCAACGCCGGAATTATTGCGCTCAGACCTGCAAGAAATATGCCTGCAAATTAAGGCACTTGATCTCCCAACAACGATTGCTGATGTACTCGCCGAGGCAATTGAACCTCCGGACCATGTTAGTGTGACTGCTGCTCTTGATAGTCTAAAAACATTACAAGCTCTGGATAACGCTGAGGAGTTAACACCACTTGGAAGGGTTCTGGTTACATTACCAGTAGAACCCGCTTTAGGAAAGATGGTTTTATTAGGTACAATCTTTCAATGTTTAGATCCAATTCTTACTATTGCGGCATCCATGGGCTCCAAAAGCCCATTCTTCTCTCCACCTGGTCTAAAACAACAATCAGATGCGATTAAAATGTATTGGGCACGAGGACAATCAAGTGATCATTTCGCAGTTTTGAATGCTTATAAGGCTTGGTACGAGATTCATTCAGCTGGCAAAGTGTCCGAAACTTTCAAGTTTTGTTCTGATAATTTTCTTAGCCGAAATGGATTACAAAATATTGAAAGGATTAAAACTCAACTGTTGAATCTTTTAGAACGTAGTGGAGTTGTTCCCCGATCAAATCAATACGGACAAAATAAACGAAGAGCAGGATTAACAATCGGTCCAGCGGAATGTAACATGAACGCGAATTGCGTTCCTTTACTTCGTGCTATAATTTGTGCTGGTGTCTATCCCAACATTTCTGTTCAGATCACAAAAAGAAAACTTGGCACCCGTGATGAAAATACCACAATGCATCCTTCTTCTGTAAACAGTCCGAATCGTCACGAAAAAGGTGGGGATAAGGGGAAAGATAAACAAGGCGAATCAAATTCCGCCGTCTCTGGTACACTATACGCATACTCTGAAAAAGTAAAATCGACCAACTCTCAAATATTTCTTCGAGATATCACCCGCGTTGACCCATTATCTGTGATTTTATTCGGCGGTAAAAGTGTATTAGTCTGTAATGACCGATCCGCTCAAATAATAATTGAAGAGTGGCTGAAATTCGATGGACATGAACGCGTTTTGAGCCATACAGCAACACTAAAATCAATGTTGGATCGTTGTCTGACTAATGTCTATCAACGATTAGAGAATCAAAATTGGACCAAAAACAAAAGGAGAAATAGCTTTAATGATCCTTATTTTATGTATGATGATCGATATAAGAATGATCCTTACTCTGCATATTATAATTACGACGACGACGAAAAAGTAAAGTATTTTCTTGTCAATGGAATTGCTGACATTTTGATTAGTTTGAATCAAGATATGAAAGAGCAGCAAAAAGACCAGCAAAAAGAAAAGCATCGATCAAGACAATAAATTTATCAGTTATTCACGCATAAATTATACATAATCTTATCATTTCCATTTACCATCATCCCTTTCTTTATTATATTACGAATTCAACTTTATTTCAGTATACAAAATATATTATAATTTACTATCTCTCAATAACCGACAATAGAATATTAGCATAGACTAAAAAATCTTTCCTTTCTGTACTATATATATTTCTCTCTAGATACTTACCATTCGTGTACACAAAAAATAAATGAATAAACCCGTCAATTCCAGTTTGGTAATAAAAGGGAAAGCGAGCATTAATCTTCTGGAAAAATGACATCATGCAGGCGGAAATTTTTTAATATTGCATTTTTTTGTCTTGTTTGATAGTACTGTTTATTCTCGATCATTTAAGACGATGAAATACGAATTTATTCCCTCCAGAAAAAGGTTAGTCGAACTAAATTTTATTGAGGGAACTGATCTTTTTGATTACAAGTTCCCACGACATCCTGATCACACACAAATCAAACAGGTATAAAAGAGTGCCAATTTTTACGTTTGCATAATAAAAAAAAATGATCAAAAATCTATTGGAATTTGGCACACGCCATCTCGTGCGTGGAATCTCACGTAAATCCGATTTGGTAGTGGATAAAGCATGTGGTGTGTGGATATGGACAGTTGATGGGAGAAAGTATATGGATTTAACTACAGGAATTGGTGTTACCTCGACAGGTTTATATCATTTGATATATTTAAATTACTATTAGGATCGATCAAAGAAGATAACGAACGAATGTTTTTTTTTCAAATATTAATCAGGTCATAATCATCCAAAAGTTGTTAAAGCTGTGCAAGCTCAAGCGGCAAATTTGATTCATGCACAAGTTAATATTATTTAGGATATTGATAAAAAAAATAACTATTGATTTTCTTAAAACTTAAAATCGATCAAAAAAAAAACATAATTTAATTAACATAACAGGTTAACATCGTTCTCCATAAACCGATGCTTGATCTCGTCACAAGATTGATTCCCGTGATGCCATCACGAGAACTTGATTCGTTCTTTTTCACGAATTCTGGCGCCGAAGCTGTCGAAAATTCGATCAAATTGGCACGAACCGCGACGAAAAAACAGAATATTATTGTGTTCACAGGTATGATAATTTATTACAGTCAAAAACTCGATATAATGATATATTGATATAATGATGACTAATTAAAAATTCTATATAATGATGACAACCCAAAAAATACTTCTAATAAACTTTCCTCAATTAATGAATTCTCGATATAATGATACTTTTACTAATGTTCATTATATCGAGATTTTACTGTGATCCTAATCTGATGATTTATTTGATCGGGTTGCTTAATTATATAGGATCATATCATGGTAGAACTATTGGTACTATGGCACTTACGACTTCGAATACCATTTATAAAGCGGGGTTTGGCCCATTAATGGTAAGCAGTTAGTTTGACAAGATTAAAAATTCAATTTACCTTATATAAATCTTAATATTAAGACAGGCGTGCACGTTGCTCCATATCCATATTGTATAAAATGCCCAGTTCATCGATCGTCTCCAAAAACCTACTCCTCAACCAACTGCTGCTCTGATCCAATCACTCAGCTACAACTACTTCTAAAACAACAAACGGCACCACAAGAGACAGCCGCCGTAATCGTAGAACCAATATTGGGTGAGGGTGGATATGTAGCTCCACCCGCGGATTTTCTCGGTGAACTACGCAAAATTTGCACGAAAAATAATATCTTGTTGATTGCTGATGAAGTGCAATGCGGGTTCGGTCGTACCGGGAAAATGTTTGCTGTGGAACATTATAATGTAGTGCCGGATATTTTGGTGATGGCTAAAGGGATTGCTAGTGGATTTCCGTTGAGTGCTATTGCTACGAGGAAAGAGCTGGCTGATACACAGACTCCTGGGAGTATGGTATGTTGTTATTAATTAATTGTACTTTAGGATGTTGATCATTAAATTCTTTTTATTAAATCAAAAGGGTGGAACTTATGCCGGCAATGCTGTATCATGCGCTGCAGCCAGTGCAACATTAGACGTTTTCAAAGAAGAGAAAATACTGGAAAATGTAAATTCAAGGCAACTATCATTTTTCTATTGTACATTCATTAAATGATTATTTCTTCATTTGTGATTACATGCTAATAGCATCTTAATAAAATTAGATCAGCACAAATTTTCGGTCTTTTGAAAACAACAATCACTCCACTTTTCCAGTCAACCACAATATCTCTCGACATTCGCGGTCTTGGTCTAATGGTCGGAATCGAATTTCAAAACGCGCCACCAGGATTCGCCGCCGCAATCACAACGGAAGCTCTAGAAAAACATGATTTAATCTTGTTAACTACCAGTATTTATGAAACATTGCGTATAATTCCACCACTAAATATCACCAAAGAAGAGGTTGAAGATGGTATGCAGAGATTGGAGAAAGCTGTGAAATCTGTGGTTGAGAAGTGGCGATCAGAGGGAAAATTATAGTAATCACCGAAAAATCCTTAATCAGTTGAATCGTACTTTCTTTACGACTATTTTTCATTTAAATTTAATACCGCTTAAATAAATTATCTATTAAAAGATTGACAGATGGCAGAGTATTTAATAATAGCATTTTAATTAATTTAATTGGGAATGGGTGATGATGAATCGGATGAATTTGTCTATTTTTGTCTTATAATCATTAATGACTTTAATTCGATTCGAACTTATATGGTGCATAACATCTAAAGTCATCAAACATTTGTATTTTATAAAATGTATAAACATCTTTACTAAAAAATTTAATTCGTGAATATGATAGAATAGGTCCTTTCTGAGCATATTCACGGATTAAATTTGGTATTCACTTCTTAGTAAAGAAGTTTATACATTTTATCAAATACAAATGTTTGATGACTTTAGATGTTATGCACCATACCTATATACACTATCAGAAGTCCAGCTCATTAAGCATCACCAGAAATGACTCTTTAATTTAAAATCCGATTACCAAACTATCACTAAAACCACAAACATCACAGCTACGGTATTAATAGAATCAATATTAAGCGAGGAAGTATATATGTATGATTCCACAAACAAATTTCTTTGTGAAATTTACTCGGAAACTAATTTTTAATAATCCTCAATGAAATACAATTTGGATTTGGTCGTACCGGGAAAATGTTCGTTGCCGGATCTTGTGGTGATGAGCAAAGGTCTCGCTAGTGGCTTTCCTTTATTGCTGGGAGGATGGCTTGATGTAAATTGATTTTTGGTTGAAACCTATGATTGTCATGCTGTAGTATGTGCTACAGCAAATGCAACACTGTGAGTTTTCAAAGAAGAGAGATTATGATTTTCTTTGACGTTCATTTATTTAATTGTGAATAAATGCTAATCAAAACTTTGCAAATCAGCGATTGATAATACTAAATCAAAACAGAATTTCAAATTATTAAAATCAAAAATACCCCGCCCTTCTAATTAACCACGATATCTGTCAATAGTCGTGGTCTCGGTCGATGATTGGTATCGAATTTCAGGATGAACCAAAAGAATTCACAAACGTAATTATGAGAGAGATATGAATTACTCTTGCTTCCTGTCAGCAGTCACGAAACCATAAGTTTAGTTTCTCCGTTAAACATTACCGACGATGATTAATCTTTGATTGAAAAATGGTAATCGGAAGGGATAGAGATTATATATGATTAGCGCTCGCATTTATAAAGGGTTATTTGTATTTTGAGATGAAATATTATCATTTTTTTTGCATAATAATTAACAATAATATCATATGACAAAGTTAAATCACATTACATTACATTACATTACAGATTGGAGAGTTGATTAATCAAAGTTTCGCTTGAATCATTTTTTATCCACTTTTTTCGTCATTTCAAGAAATGCATTCCAGCTAACTTTATCAGGCATCATCCTTTCCCAACATTTAATATAATCATCCTCATCGTCATCAATAGAAGACGACGAATCATTACCATTTATATTCAAAGTATTAATCGTAGAACCATTATTAGTCATCGTTTCTCCTCTTTTTCTCAATTCAAAAATCCTTTTAAGTAATTTAATACGTCGCTGTACTTTCTCATGTAATAATCGATTTCTCATCACTAGTTCATGAGTGCTCAAGTCTCGGTAATCCCGATTTTCTTCTTTTTCTCTATGTTTTTCTTCGGTTGTAGAATTTTTATGAATACCATCGTAATTCTGCTTGTTATTATCACCAGTAATACTATCAATTCTTTGAGAGAGTCGAACTTTATGTATCCGATGTTGAGCATTAACCAACATTTTTATATCATCAAACGAAATCTCTTGTTCCTCTTGCACAACAGGAGAGCGAGAATCTCGACATTGAGAATTCCCACTTTTGGATTTTTTGAAAGACGGTAATTGCCCATTTGATATTGTCTGTTGTTGTATCTGTTGGTGGTGCTTTGAATGTAATAGAGAGGAATGACGACAAGTTTCTCGTTTATGCATTTTGGTTTTCGAGTGTTGATAATGCTGCTGCTGGTGATAATTTAAAAGGTGGTCTAGATCTTGAGAACAATCAATAGGGTATTGATAATCTTCCTCGTCATAGACGTCATTGTTATTTCTTGCTTTTGAATTACAGTTATCTGATAATTCGATTCTAGGAAGGCCTTTTGCAACTTTTCTTGTTTTTGGTATTAGTGGTTGCTGTTTTCTCATGTTTGAATTTTATTTTTTTTGTGTATGTCGCACCAAGATATTAATCCTCAATTTTTGGCCAGCATTTATAATTATGCAAAAGTTTTACGATTGAGATTACACTAGATCGTATATAGCAAATTCTTATTAATTAATAATGGCTTTGAGGATACTCAAATCTGTCGAAATATATGATTTTGACAGAGGCAAAAATATGTACGTACGTAGTTAGTTCAGCGATTGATCTACTCGACTGACTGATAGAGTGGGTCTAAAAATGGCAATCGATATTAGGTTTCTATATAGCGATAGCTTTCAAATGAGCTCATCGAAAAGACGATGTGTGCGTATCATGAGTATTTCAGATCTTTTAAGAGGTAATCGAGAAAATCGTGAGAAAAGAAATTCTCATGCGATTAATTAGATAGTCAGTGCGTTGTTTTCCTTGATTTATGCTTAATTAATGTATAATGTTACATACACACATATACATATACATACACATACATAAATGAGCCATATGATTGAACATAAACTTCTAATTACGTTTTATTTTGACAACTTTTTTCGTGTCTTATTGATAATAAATTCTATCTTCAATGGCTTAATGATAATAAAAGGGTGAACGAATGAATATTAACGTCAAGTTCCTCAGATATAATTGCGTGTTTCATGCGACCAATCATTTGGAATGTTTGGGATAAGCAATATAAATAATATTGTATAATGGGGTGGGGTGAGCTTTATAATAAGTTGAAATCACCTGATAAAAGTTGATTAGGTGAAACATCAATCAATAAAGCATACTTGCCAAATATATACTTATAATTCACATATATACAATAGAAGATCTTATATAGCAAATAATACAATGGCGATGATTTATATGCTATAATACCAAAAAAGTAAAGACGAAACCGAACACGAAACTTCTGAATTACGCCCGAATGCGTTATTATTGTCCCCGTTTGTCCGATTTAATTTAAAAAAATCTGAAATTTTTTATTTTTATTTTCTTCGCTTCTTGTAAATTTAAAATAAAATATTTGTAAACTACACATAATTTCCGTTTTTTCTTTCACTTTTTTTTATTCTTCGCCTCTTTTTTATTCTTCTTAGCATTTTTTCACTTTGATTGCTGGTTCAATCGAAATCTTAATTTTCTATAAATCTACATTTGTCTATGATCTATAAATATATCAATCTATACTCATATTATATAGAAATTGCAAACGAAAGTTCTTCTATTCAAAAATTGTATATAGCAAATAAAGGTTAAACCTAACAATAACTTGTTGATCGAAAAAAAATGGCATTAAAGGTCAGTCAGTAAAAAAAACTACGTATTTATTTGTGTAAATATGAAAACCGTTTATTAACGAGCATTTTTCTCATATCATTCATTATCTACATATATAAAATAGTATGAACTTGAGCAATGGGGTGCAGCCGTAGAAGCTTATGATGCGCAAAACTATAATGAATCCTTGAGGATATTTGATGTAATAATTTTTTCCGTTTCCTATAATACGAGTTGGCTACCTTTTAATTATTATCATCATCTAGACTATTGCAGAATCGGCCAAATTTCATTTTAATATGGGATTGATTTACGCGACTATAGGAGAGCACGAGTCAGCGGTAAGTTCGTCACTTTAAATTTGATTTTTTTAACGTTGATGATGCTAAACATTAAGCTAAACTCCAATTTTTTTAGTGTTTATCATTTGGACAGGCTGTGAACTGTGATCGATATTTTGCTGTCGCCTATTTCCAAAAAGGCGTTTCACATTTTTTATTATCACAATTTGACATAGCTCTTCAATGTTTCGATGATGCATTACGAGTAATATATTCATACATATCTATTCATACGCACATATTTTATATACATGATCATTAACAATATGATATTATATTATAAAGCATCTCCGTGGTAACATCTTGATCGATTATGAACAACTCGGGCTAAACTTTCGATTGTACTCCTGTGAAGTGTTATTCAATCGAGGACTATGTTACTTGTATTTCGAACAGACGGAAAACGGGATGAGAGATCTCTATGCCGCGGCGAAGGAAAAAGAAACGGAGGAACATAATGTTATTGATGAGGCTATTGCAACTGGGGGTCGGGTAATTAATTCTAAATGATCATCCAACAAACAATACGATAACTTGCTAAGAATTATAAACTAACCAAAAAAATCACAGGAACTCACGGTGTTTTCTATTCCTGTCGGGATAATATACCGTCCGTCGGAAGGTAAACTAAAAAACGTCAAAACAAAAGATTATCTCGGAAAAGCGAAATTAGTCGCTGCCGTCGACCCAGAAGACGCGTTCACCGGATTCACAGGTGCACAAAAAAAGCAAACTGCCCAATCCAACACCACTACGCCAATAAAACAGGATAAAACTGACGGAAAAGTAGATAACGTTGGTGGAATGGGCTCGTTTCGGCCTAGATCTACGTCGACTGATCCGAGAAAACCGCCGTTTCCTACTTTCAACGGGAATTCGGGCAGAAATCCAAGTCTACGAAGAAATCCTAGTATACCGCTACCTCTTGGTAAGACACTAATGATCATATAATATTAATACGAGCAATCTTTTATTATAATTATATCCTTGTTCAATTTTGCTCTGTTCCGAGAATTCACAAAGTTTAATTCGCACCAAAAAACAAAAACAATATATAATATTAAATAGAAAACTACGTGAAGAAAGCTTACAACAAATGTAAAGCCCATATATATGCGGAGAAAAAAAATACTAAATTGTCGTGTTTTGGAACAGAATTGAACATGGTTAACTATAATCAAGGAGAATATTAGAATTATAATTTAATTCTTCCTTAATCTTCACAAATTTTTTCAGAGAGAACAGCGAAGAATTTTCCTCCTTATATTCAAACGGAAAGAAACCCTTCACCTTCACCGGATGCAAATTCCTATAATCCATTATCTCGATCAAGAAGACTCGAAGAACCTCATCGTTCAAATACAATTGACAGTGGACGTCCATCACCGAAACTTCCTTCTGGGATACAACGTCAAAATTCACTAAGGAATGTAGGAAATTCAGAGTCATTGAAACGTGAGAATTCTCTACAATCAAATAAGGTTCCCCGACGATCAAATACTCAAATGCGTGCACAGTATCTACAGAAACAAATCCAGGTAACACAGAAAAATATGTCTAGTTCGTCTATTTCCAAGGATCCTGTTGCTGAATATTCTTCACAATTTTATCAACAATTTCCACCACCACCAACACGACAACAATTTCTACCACAATCACCACCATTACTATCACCACAGCAACAAAAAACACCTATAAATACCGAAGAAGATCGTAGGATCGAAAGTTTCAATCAATTGTATGATTTCATGTTAAATAATGATGATTATTATAAAGCAGATGACGGAGCAAGTTATAACTCACCAATTCTAAATGGTAAAATTAACAACTTTCGAAACAAAAGCGGCGGCAACTCACTGTCACGATCTCCAAGTTTACGCGCATCACCTCTTCCCAGAGGAACTCCTTTTAAAACTTCTCCATTGAATTTGAATAATAATAGTGATGATAATAGTAATAATAATCCAACTAATTTTCTTTCATCGAGTCCTGAATTTACTACCTATGCTAGTCTAATATTTAACAAAGATGGAGATGATAATTATTTATATGAGGAAGAGGCACAATTCGAAATTGTTACACCTCCACAGCAGCAGCAACAACAACATAATAATAATAATAATAACATGCAAATGCCATTATCATCGACATCGTCCAACTCATCTTATTCTTCGAAACAATCACAAACACAAGAATCATCCGGACCTATTGAAAAGGTTTGGATTTTTATTGATCTCATTACCATTTTATTTTTAAACAAACAATTTCTAACAATATTTTTATTTGGAATTAGTTGAAGATAAAATGTTATTATAAGGACACACGAGTTATTCTTGTTCCGTCATCAATAAAATTCAAAGAACTCCTACAAAGAATTCAAGAGAAATTCTCCTCCTCTTCACCATTCCGACTGAAATATAAGGATGACGATGGTGAAATGGTTATGATGACTGATCACGAGGACCTAGAAATGGCCATTGAGCTGATTTCTGGCGCGACTGGTGGCATTGGAAGAATGGAGGTGAGCTATTTTTCGAAGTTTATTTGTTTGGAAAATGGTAACAATATTTTTTTATTTATATTTATTTTTAATTTTTAGTTGTGGATAATCGAATGTTAAATTGACATCAATGGCTCTATATAATTTTCTTTTCATTTTAAACTTTGGTTTATTATTAGTATTAAATATTATTTCAGCGCATAATATATTTCTAAAATCAAATTTATAGTTTTTCAAATAACTAAGAATCTAGACTGTCGATATCTTTACTTCGTTAGACCATTCAGCTTTATGGGATAATCTGAGTATTCACTGCAGTAGTAATCATTTCGACAACGAGTATAACAAAGTGTATTTTTTTATAATGTATTCCATCAAGGAATTTTTTATTTACCTTGCCCGTATCTTTTTTTGGGCGAAATATGCAAGTTTCTAAAGATAATATCTAGTAAAGTTTATTTACATAATAGCGATAGAATAAGAAAATGACATATTTGAATGACATAATGCTAATGGTTATAAGAATACTTAGAAAATAGATGAAACAAAAAATTAATTAGTTAATCAATTTTTTGGTGGCGGTTTGAGACTTGAAATCAACCCTTTCGATAGGTCTACCTTTTTCGCTTTTGATTGGGCAACCTTCAGCAGATCTAGTTCTTTTTTAGTTGAACTTTTGCTTTTAATTGTGCTGGACTGTAGCGCATATGCTTCTTGAAGAGTCGGGAAAGCAGTTTGATCAGTTAACAGTCGTTTTTTTGATTGAGCGGTCTCCTTAAATTGTCGTTCTTGAGACGGCGAAGACACTAAATAATTATGATGCAATTGTTGAATTTGTCGTTCTTTAAATGCCAACACATTGTATTGCGAGCTCTGCGGAGTATAAGTTACTTGATGCGTTTGTGTGATACTGGGTAACTGCTTTCTAGATAGTTCGCCACGCTCTAGGGATTTCGGATTCTCTCGTAAGTGATATTGGGATTTTATTTCATTTGTTTCCTGCACTTGCGGTGTCTTTAGGATCGGTGATGATAGTTGTTGACTATTCGAAGAGTGTTTCTGAAATTGAATATTATTATTATAGCTTTTTTGCGCTTGCGTTTCTTTGGGAGTTGAAAATATTCGCTTATATGGCAAGCATTTTCCAGAATTTACGTTATTAGGTTGCTCCCCTTGTCGTGATCTTAAATTTTGTTGCGATATTCCTTGATACCTTATTTGGATTCGATGATCCTTTTCTGCTATTTGATGTGACTGTAGGTTCCGAGTTTTCGTCGTGTTCGACATTTTCCCATCTTGTTCTTTATTTGGATCCAATTTGAAAGGAATATCGACATGTATAGCTTTGCGAACAACACCCACATTCTTTATAGAATTAGTGTTATTCTCTTTGATGGATTTTTGTTGAGTCGTGCAACTACTTCCGACTGAAATCGAACCAAAGAATAACGGGGTCTTAGTAGCAGACACTCTTTTTGAATCTTCAGACTGATTGATGCTCGAATTAGCAGATTGCAGACACGTTTCATCGCGTAGATTTTGGTTTATCGATTCAATAACGAAATTAACAACAACCTTATTTTCTTTTGAATCACAGCCAGATTTGTCGCCAGAAGCAGTGATGAGCGCATCAGAAGATCGGATGACAGAACCGTTGTCATATTTAGGGACTGACGGTTGCGATTCATATTCATAGTGAATAAGGGCATTGTTGTCTTGTTCGAAATGTGTACTTTTCGCACTCTCCTCCGTGTATTCGTGCTGATAATAGGTGCTATTGTTACATTGGTCAGTCTCACAGTGAGTTGGTCGGTGTAGAAGTTGTAGAAGCTCAAATGAGGATGATTTCGAGTCATAATACACAAATTGGCCAGACTCATTATGGTTAAGTTGTGAAATGTTTTTATCTGCAATGCTACAATATATAATAGCGTCATCCTTGATCACATTGCCACTGGTCACACTATTGTTGTTATTCGGACTACGGTGTAAATGTCCACCATGCATCGACTCTTCTCGTTTTTGAACGGATTGCGAATTATTATTGTCCATATAAGATATAACATCGTCTTTGAAAATGTTTCCACTAAAAACACCGACATTATTACTGTGATTACCATTCAAATACTCATCTAACAACACGTTGGTTGAAAGTTCCCGCTCTGGACTAAACCGTGAAAAGTCACCATTTCCCGCAATATGATCACAAGTGATAGCATCGCCCCTAATCTTATCATCGTCCACAGTTTGAATTGTAGAATTACTGAATGGTGGTCTGTGATTCTGGTCATGATTGTAAGAAGGATGATGATTCGTATTTATATGTAGATTGCTTTCGGCAAGTGGATTATTGCGTTGAGTTTGCATGTATCCACTACTCTTATAATTTCGATTATTACGGTAATTTCCATTACTTTGCTGATTATTGTAATGGTGATTACTTTGTTTATTATAATAATTATCGTACCTGCGACCATTATTTTGTTCTTTAAATCTTTGCTTGCTCACGTATCCATTATTATACCACCCGTTGATGGGGCTACCTTTCATGAATCTGTTGTTAAACTCTTCGTTATTCACTTGTCCATTACTAAATAGGATGTGATCACGCCCATTATTATTGTTTGCCATAAAACCATTAATCCGTTTAGTGTTATTTAATTGAATATTCTTTTGGCCGATATTACTATTTACACTTGCGCGTCCATTAAGAGAATTGTCCTGTTTGTCATTTGACTTGTTTTTATTATTTTGCAGTGTGTTCCGAGACGAAGATACCTGGTTGTGATTATTATCAGTTGGGAATCGATACTGTTTATAACAATACGCCAAATTAACTTTATTATATAAGATACTAAATGCGCGCCGAAATTCGCCAATAAGTCCTCTGACTGTGACTTCATCTGCACTATTCCCAAGGTTTCTTGCAGTGTTAAAAGGCTCTTCCACGCATAAAAGCCAACCTCGTGAAACCCAGCCCTTTTCTGCTTTGGTTAGATCTTTGCCATAGCGTATTGAAATTACGTGATTATTGTAATCGAACTCATATGCAAACCTAAATAAAAATATATTAATATAAAGCATCAAACTTTATTATTATGTTAAGTAGTGTGCAAATCTACCGCCTGAAGAACGCGAATAAAAGTCCACCAAGAGATTCCTTATTCGCATCACCAAATCCACGCAGCGACTCAACGTCATCATAAAAAGTAGTATCACAGCCGTCAACATATATATGTTCTGTACCAGTTTCCATTTGATGTAGAATTGGCAGTATTGGCTGAGCGCGCATTTGCATGAAATTCAAAACCATTAAAGTCCATGTGTAGGTAGAAATAGTACCACCTTTTGCTATTTTATAAAAATAAATTGAAACATGAATTACTAATTACGAAAAAACAATAATCTGATATTATAACATTACTTACCTGCATCATTAATTGCACGCTGTTTGGCCCAATATTTTATGATCATCGCCAGCGGACGTACTCTCGGATCGATATTTACATATGTCTTGATGAGTCGAGTATTATGTAACGCCAATGTGTTATTAACATTAACATCGCATGCAATCCGCCTACACAACGAAATAATATATTGTTCAATTTTTTCAATCCAGAGAGCAATAACTTCGATTAATCAATTCAAATACACTTACAATTCGGGATCCCATAATTTTACGATGGGAACCTTAGCTTTTGGAATACAAGATACCTGCTTCATACCATCTAAAATTGATGTTTAGAAAGAAAATTAGAAAAATTCTTAATACAAAGTAATAGGCAATTTAATAATATAATTATTTAGACTTACGCCTACGAAACAGTCTCGCCAATACTTGGACTTGTTGAAGTCCATTCCACTCTGTGGTCACACATAAGTCGACATCGGAATCTGAACTACCGAGATCGTTTTTGAAAGATCTATATATTTATAAGTTAATGATGATAAAAATCAAATCAATAACGTTGACATACACGGATAAACGAATAAATTAAAGAAAAGATAATCTAATTACCCAAACGCATGCACTTCAATTCCGTATTCAGGAAATTCGGAATTCAAAATCAACTGAATTTTATTGGTGAAGATTTCTTTACGCCGGATACTCTCGGCTGTTGGAAGTAATTCCTAGTTGATCATAAAAACAAATAAATAATTAGAAATATAAATGTGCTAAAGAAATGAATTTGATAATGTTGAAAAATGAACATACTTCATAAAGTGCTAACATATCGACAGATAGAGTATCTTCTGACTGTTGTGAAAGCATGATAGGTTTTGATTGATTGACCTTCGCTAAAGACGTGTGTATTTTCAAGCCATTATCATTTCCGTATTTATGAGATTGATTATTGTGTTTATGATGCGAAACAGTGTTAGGAAGAGAAACCACTTTTCGAATGTCTGGTTCCGTCGTGTTCACGATAGCATTATTGTGTAAATAAGAAAATTTTGGCGAAGACAAAGTATGAATGTCCTCGGTATTTTCGCGAATCGGTTCGTTACTACTATCGTGTAGCTCTATAACATTATTACTAACCGATATTATTTGTGGTGAGATTGTTGGCTTTGGTTGTGACTGTGAGGTAGCTTCGAGTGTCATTATGATTTACTGTGGCGATGTTATTAGGGCCAAATGGAATTCTTTGTTTATTTGCCAACGAGAAACAAGAACTACCTCAATCAGTTAAGGGATTAAAGAGAAGAATAGTGAAGATTATAACGTAAAAAAAAAGCTTTCAGCACTAATAAAAACGAATGTAAGGTTAAAAGCTTTAATTGAATAGCTCGAATGAAGAGTTTCTAAGCAACCAGCATTTGAAAACTCGTTGCTGTGAAAAATGTAGAGAAAAAGAAAGACCAAAGAATAAGAGTAATAGCTATGATAAAATATTGGAATTTCTCTTCCTCCCAATGAAATTTCCGATAACAAGCACCCAATAAAATTTTATTGGTGATGGATGAAATTGCACGATCTCTAACTTCCCAATCATTAAAGTGCTAGTGTGCGAGTTTTTGTTGTTTTTATTTGTGTGTGTAAAGTGTAAGTGTTGTGAATCCAGTTCACAAATTAATAATTAATAATTATAACTATAACTATAACTATATAAATTAAAAAAATACAAAAATCATCATTCGTTCGTTCTTTTTCTACCACAGCTAGATTTCTTCACAATTATTAAAATATTCATACATATAATAGCAATTAATTAAAAAAAAATAAATACAATTTTAATGGTAATAAACAATTAGTGATGATGATTAATTTATTGATTAAAATCCCAAATAATAAATAAAGTAATAAATAACAAAGAGTTTGTTAATTAAATTAACGGTAAATATAATTATACATTTTGAGATTGTGAAGAAATCTAAATTAAATGTTCGTGGTAGTAATGTTTTTGTCGCAGAATTGAAATGATTTGTGCATTTGAAAATTTTTTGAGAGGGAGAGAGAGGATTTTGATGACAGCTGAAAAAAAGGAAAGATAAAAGAATGATATATCCCGGATTTACTCCATGGTAAATGCATCCCTATCTTCAACTCCCAAAGCTCTCATTACTTGCTCCAGTTTTTCTTCAACAGTCATACCAATCCCACTAACACTAATAACGCCGTCATCATTAACGTCTTCAAATCTTTTTTCTTCATCAGTAATTTCGCCGTCATAACTATATCCACCAACCCCCCAACCTAAGTCAACATTTCCCAGCCCTTTAGTCATTTCTTCTAACAGTCGCGGCAAAGGAACATCTTTTGCTATATAGACACTAGTTCGCGGTATAATGTTTGTACCATCCTCGTAAGAGGAAGTTGAACCGGTAGAATGTGTCCATTGTTCATGTAAAACTCGATTAGAACTACGATTAATACTACTGTTATGTATTGAAGATGGCTGTATACCGGGTAATGAATTCAGGTAACCACCTTGGCGATAATCAAAACTATTTAATTGAGAATCAAGTGTTCGTAATTCTGATTCCATCATTTCCTCATCGTCACTTGCGCCAAGTTCTCTTGCCCACATCTGCGAGTCGTTATACTCTTCCTCGTCACCGGCATTATAGAAGTAGCTATACCGATTTGCCATGTCATCCCCGCGGAGTCCATTTACCACTTGCCATATCAATGAACCGTCGTCCAATTCTAATAGTTCTACGTGCTCCTCTTTCTCTAGCTTTTCGACCAAATCTCTTTCATTAAAATTTATTGGTACGATTGTGCCTGGATCTATTAGCTCTTCTTCATCGTATACGGATATGGATTCTCGTTTTTGATATTCTTGATCACTTTCTTCGTAATTTTCATCTGCTTCAACATGATGATTAATGTCTGAATTGACTGATTCACCAATTTTAGTTTGTTCTTCCTGATTTTGTTCTTTATTTTGTACATCTTCAATATCTTCCCCTTCATCATCAGCACCTTCTTGGTCGGAATAGTCATAATAATCGTATAGACTTTCGCCATATGAACTGTGTACACTTTTACCGCCCATTGATTTACGTTTACGACTTCCAGATGATAATGTGGATGACATACTTGCCTTGCTACTTCGTTTAGCGAATAATGGAGCTTTCAATGAGAGAAAACTATCGCGTTTATTGGGGATGGGTGGTATTGGGATTCCATACGGAGGTTCCAAGGTACTTTGCCGAGAGCCGGGCGATGGTATTGGAGTCGGAGGTCGATCGATTAATTTTCGTTTAATCGGCACAGCGAGAAATTTTGAAGAGTCCACACTATTATCATTACTGCTATTATTCGTTTCTGATGCAGTAGATTTTCTGTCACTATTATTGCCGGTCGAATCATTATCACTAATAGTGTCTTCGGACACTCCATAATTAGTATTTTTATTATCATTTTCAGCTTCATTATTATTGCCACTATTACTACCATTTTTAATATCTGATTTTATTGATCGTTTCTTTGCCGAATCCTGTTCCTCTTTTGCTATATACCATTTCTTACCATTCGAACCAACATGTACTCCACCGTCTAGATCAATCTTTTTCTTTCGTAGCGAAGCTTGCCGACTAGCTCGGTGTGCCAATTTTATCGCAACGGTGGCTTCAGCGCGACCAATTTCTGATATTCCTGATTCATTTGCTTCATCAGGTAACGGCGGTAGAGATGACTTTGTGATGATAATAGTTCGACGGATAATTTTATTTCTGGGCTTTTTGTTTCCATTTGTGGAGTTTGATGGAATATTACCCGATTTATTATTATTTTCACTAATGTCATCGCTATTACGTTTATCAGTGATAGAATCAGTGGTATTATTGCTAGTTCGTTTATTTTTGCTGCTGACGCCAAAACCTTTTCCACTTCCACTATTGAAAATTGACAATAGACGAGAACCTCTTGATCCTCGTTTGTCACCTCCATCCGATGTACGATTACTCTTCACAGAATTATTACGACTGGATCTTGATTCTGCAAGTTGATTCCACTGAAGGCGAAGACTATTCTGTGGAGTTGAACTACCACGAAGTGGATTACGTGGTGCAATTGGTGGCGGTGATATTCTACCTGAAGTTGGATCGCTTACGATAGAGGTTGGACTGTATGGCGATAATGGACTCGATAAACTGTCTGATCCAAAAGTATCTCGTGATCGATTTTGAATTGGTTGCGACTGAGGTATCTCAACACTAAGTTTCAGTGGTAATGGATTTTGCGTGATATTTTCAGCATATGTTGGTTCTTGTATTGTCTCATTCCGTTCTTCAATATTAGTAGAAATTTCATTATCATTTGCAATTTCATTTTCATTATCTCTGTTTAACGATGATTTCTTGTCAGCTGTTGAACTGTTCGACGATGAATCTCGAGAAGTTTCCGATTGAGAAGATGTTCGTGTTTCTGATCCTGTTTTTTTGACACTAGAATATTTTGTCACCATTTCTGCATGTCGTTTAATACCATCAATATCATACAAAGGCGCCAGCCTATCTGACGATTCACTCTTTTTCGGAATTTTATTTTTATTACGACTCGGATCTTTTACTAATTCTGAATCGCTTACAACCCACCTACTCTTATTATATAGAGTTTGCGACAAAGGAACTTCATAGTTGTTTATATCATTATGAACTACCCTACTTTTTTCTGATATTTCAGGCTGTATATCTGTCAAGAGTGTCGTGTTATTATTAGTATTTACAAGGTACGCAAGATTATTAACGTTTTCTATGCGACCACTGTGATGACTATCGATTGTTGTTTTGTCTTCGGTACCATTATGTGTCTTTCGATTATATCGATTTCTCAAATTTTCATCGGAAATAAATTTTCTCGGTAAATTCTCACTAGAAGAATTAGGTGTCAACGATTTTTTTTGCTTCTTGCCATTTTTTGTCACTTCGTGATCATGACTGAATACATCTTTGAGCTTTCTCGAGAATTTTTTCCCAAGGCTCGACTCAGAATCTCGCAACGAGAATTTTCTTCGAAAATTACCATTTGGGCCGCTATTCTGTATATCGTCTTCACGCGACAAATGAACAATCGGAACACTTTTCACATTCGAAGAGCTAGATACAAGATGTGGCGTGGAAATATCCTTTAGGGCTATATGTTTTTTAGGTCTTCGTAGTGGTTGTTTATTGAACTGAGGAATGGGCGACGGAGTAGGGTCATTCGATGAGGAATTTCGTGCGCGTCTCGTTACTAATACTTGATGCGCGATATCTGCTTGTCCGGATGCGATTAGTATGTCGGTAAGAGATTGTTTTGGTGGTTGTGGTTTTGCAGGGGGTGGTTTTTTATTACTGCGTGAAGAACGTTTGACGGTTTCTTTTTTTATTGGATGAGGTGATGATGTTGTAATACCACTAATACCACTAACACCACTACCACTTAAGCCAGTCGTGGTATGCATCTCTGGAAGTTCAGTTTCATGTTCTTCGTCATGCTCATCTTCTTCATTTGAAGCGTTTATTGTTTGCATTTTTTTTTCTTGTGATATTGTACTATTATTCACTTGTTTAATGCGCTGTAACGATCTCCCTATTGATGATCCAGTAGAAGAACGATCAGTCAATACATTAGAATTATTTGGTATAGCTCTATGACTAGGTGGGTTCTGCTGAATCTGTGACCGATCTGTTTGCTCCTTATGCGCTGCCGCTGGATTATACACTACATAATTATCAGAATTCGAAATAAATGATCCCCCATCCTTAAAAGTATTATATTCATTATCATCAATAGAATTCATCGACAGCATTGAAGTCTGCATCATACTCATGGCAGAAGACATAGAATCATTAGCAAATTTGGCGGAAACAGAGGGATTTCGATCAAAAGCAGCAGATCGAACTGTCAAAGATTGGTGAGATCCGGATTGTTGTTGCTGCTGTTGTGAGAGTCTGATGAGCCCTTGAGATAGTTTATCAAGAGGGGAAAGAGGGAGTGGTGGTGATAGTATAGATTCGGATACTAGACGAGTTATTTTGGGTGAAGAAGAAAATATTTGGTTAGTTTAAGAATAACTAGGATTGGTGATAAATAATAACGTTTGTCAGAACCAGAACGGAAGAAAAACCACAAGGAACTACCGTACATTGAGATTGAAAAGCCTCAGGCAATCTAATTGGCAATGGTATGTGCTGTTCTTCCTGCTGTTGTTGTTTTGTTTCCCCTGAATCACCAGGAAGTTGAGATATTGAGGGTTTTCGTGATTTCGGCGGGAATGGACGATCTTTTGTCAGATGTTCTAATAGACCAGATTGTCGTTTTCTTGCTCTCATATCTAGTATATTATTTGTTGACGATTTTTGCAATGATTCGTTATTATTGAAATTACTATTCACATATGTTGATTTGTCGATTTCATCATTTTCATTTTTCTCGATGTCATTAACATTTGGATCTGAAACATTAGTAATAATTGGTTCTTGATTTGACTGTGACAGAGATGATAGAGGTGGTGATTGAGGTAGGGGTGGTGATTGAGGTAAGGGTGGTGATTGAGTTGCACCACTATTATAATAAGATTTCCGTGAATTAATAAATTCGTTATGTAGTGATGACGACATTGAAGTTGTGACAGAAGAAGGTGGTGTGTAAGATGCCATTGAAGAAATTGACGCGGAATCATCCTCGATATATTCCACAACGTTACTCAATGGCGAACGTGATTTTGATGAAGAAGAGGAAGTGATAGAGATAGTATTAAAACTCTTTTTTGAGGGTGCAGGTGACGATGGTAGAGTTATTATTTCGAGATTATTCGTATCTTTATCTTCCCATCCTTGTTTTGAAGATATTTGTGATAATGGTAGCGGAGGGATTGTTGAATTTATTGTTGTTGATGTGTCAGGAGCTATTATTGATGTTGAGTGTATGTTATTATCATTCCTGCTGTTAATAATACTATGATTGTCAGTGTTTTCTCGTTCTTGCCCATGATTTCCGCTATTATAAATTGTGGAATCAAAATTATTATTACTATTATCATTACCATTCTCATTATTATTATTATTATTATTATTATTATTATTATTATTATTATTCATAGAGACATCATCAGTAATTTTTTCATTTGATATTATTGTATTATTACTATTGTTATCATTCACGATCATTGTGCCATTAATATTGTTATTGACTGGCAGATTTTTCAGTGGACTATCAATATAAGTTGTAGTACTAATCGTTGTAGAAGTATCTTCAGAATTCTTAAGTTGCGATATACTACTACTACTATTATTATTGTTGTTGCTGTTGTTGTCAATATGACTGCTATTATTCTCAACACCATTTGGCTGCTGTTGATTTTCACCACGTCTTAAAACACTAAACCGTTTCGTTAACGTAGGAAGGATGAGCGAAGTTCGAAAATCTGAAGAGGGTAAAAGATTCGGCAGGTCATTATTTATAGTATTAGATTCTGTTGTTCCGGATCCTCCAGGCTGCTGTTGTTGCTGCTGATGGTAATCCACTATAGATTTTTTGAGGTCTTGCTTTTTTCGAAATCTGTGCATTTTCTCTGATTGTTATTCTTTGAAAAATCCTTTCTCTTAATCTACTTAAACTACTATAATCAAATGGTCTTGGTGGTGATTGTTGGCAAACGCACAAAACGAAAAGAAGCTTGTTTTGTCGTGTATAAACACTATGTAAAAGAGCAGAATTATATGTTAGAAAAGCGGAAAAATTTTATTATTTATTTGAATAAAAATGAGGAACCTTTTTCTCTCGTGTCTTCTTTGTAGTTCTTTTTGCGAGCTGTCAGTGAAAAAAACCCGAAATGGTTAGTCAGTAACCCATTAGTTATTGTTAAGATGGCGGTGGGGTTGTTGAGTGGTAAAATAAAAATTATATGTGTTAGTGGAAAAAGTTTATTATTATTATATTTTATAATATATTACTAGTCGTGTCCGGGAAGAATGAAAGACGGGGGTGAGGTTGGGGATAATAGAAGTGAAGTATGTATGGTGTAAGTGCGCGTTTATGTGTGTGCGCTTGTGTGTATGGAATATGAAAGGATAAAAAGCTCTATTAGAGTTTATTTTTTTTGAGCAGGTTGATGAATTTGTTCGTGATATCTTAAAAAAAATGTTCCAATTAAAAAATGGTAAATATGTCGTGTATTCTCCGTTTACTTATTCAACTAACTTAATCAACGATTCTATTATTATTTATATTAAACTTGCGCTCAAACTGTTTAAAAGGTAGATTCCAATTTACTAATAAGGAATTATTGTGAATTTCCCAAATGCCAATAGATAGTTAGATAATAAATTGCCTTGGAGGGAAACGATCGTTTTATTGTGTAATAACAATTATGAGAAAACTTTTATTTAATTAATTATTTTTATTTTAAGAATATATATGCATATATATATAAATTCGGCCATATGCACACATGTATGCCACACATTTCGATTTCATTATTTTCATCATCGTACATAATATCGTTGTTATGGTCATTTTTTATTGTTTGTTGTTAGAATTTAGTTGAATCTCCACGAGGATTTCTTTGTTTTTTTTTGGTGCAAGCATGGTAGATACAACATGTTTGTATGTGTATATAAAGAAATTTACAATAAATAAAATAAATGATAACGATCACAAAGACACGAGTGAATGCTGTTTTTGTCTCTTTTTAAGACACACTTGATAAAAAATTCTTATATAAGAGAGCTTTTTCCCGACCCAAATCAGCGTAGTAAAAGAATCCCTCGTCATATGAAAGAATTATAACAGGAGTCAGCTGTAATTCAGATCCCTTGTAGTAAAAATGCAATACCAAAAATACCCCTGTTTTGGAGACAATTCTTTTGTCCTAGTATAAAGATAAGACTATTTACATAATCCGCTATCTACGATGATTTTCTGCGTTAGGATGGAGATTCTGCAATGTCTTGCATTCTGCAGAAAATCATCGTCCCTGCACCTATCAAATCAAGAGATCTTCATTCATAAAAATAATAAAAAAATTATGATGGCTAGTTGCATCTCGATTCATGCTGTATTTAAGAGGCTTAAATGTAAATTAGAACAGTTTATCGAGTAAGACTACATGGAAGTATTTGTAACAAATCAAATGCCAGCATGTCTATTTGAAATTTAAGTTTATAAATTTATTATATTTACATTTATCATCATCATTTGGTTATTATCATTTATTATTATTATCATTATTATTATTATCGCTTGGTGGTGATTGTTGTTGATGTTGATATCCGCCATTTGCCCCTCCATCAGGATTAGGTTGATTATACCCACCTGGAGCTGGATTCCATCTTTGTTGTTGTAAAGGTGGAGGACCTTGTTGATATCCTCCCATCACCATCATTTGTTGTTGCGGTTGTAATGGTGGTTGTAATTGCTGTTGAGGAATTTGCTGTTGTATCCATTGAGCTTGACCACGTGGGTCAGGATTTTGATATCCAATAATATTTTGTTGCTGCTGTTGCTGTTGTTGCTGTGGCGGCGGTGGTGGTTGTTGTTGTTGTTGTTGTTGTTGTTGTTGAGGATGAGGTTGAGAAGGTGTGATTAATTGTGACTGTTGCTGCAATCCAGGCTGATGCTGTGGCAATGGCTGATATGACGGCTGTTGTTGTGGAGGTTGCTGCTGATATCCTGGTATAGCTTGTGGCGGTGGTCTTTGATACATTCCACGCGATTGATCTTGATATGTTTGCTGTGGCGGAGGCTGTTGTTGAGGTGGTAATGGATATTGTTGATAGTGTCCCTGATACGGTTGTGATTGATATTGCGAGTAAGGTTGTTGTTGCTGCTGCTGCTGCTGCTGCTGCTGCTGCTGCTGTTGTTGCTGTTGTTGCTGCTGTTGTAATTGTTGTTGAGATGGAAGTGGCGTTCTTTGACTATAATATCCTGGACGTTGATGAGGATATACTTGTTGCTGTGGTTGCTGAGGAGGAGGAATTTGCCCAACTGGTGGAGGCATTGATTGTTGTGTAGGTGGTGGTGGCGGTTGTTGTGGAGGAGGATATTGTGACATCGAAGGAGGTGGAATATTTTGTGATTGTGGCTGAAATGAATCAGCAATCCCAAATCCTCCAAGACCTGGTAAATCATTATTTGAAAACGATGTCAAAACGTCAATGTCCATTGATTGTTGTGATGGTTGTTGTTTAGTAGGTTGCTGCTGTTGTGGATAAGAATCCGGGTGTCTTTGGGGAGCGAGTGGAAGCGGAAGACCATATAACGCTGACGAAGTAGAAGGTTGACCAGGTACAATCGGAGGACTATATGTGTTCATACCAGGTGCATTAATAAATGTGAGTCCAGGCACGAAATCATCTTCTTCCTCTACATCGACGTCTTTTAATCCCAATTCCTCGGCTTTCTGTTTACCCACATGGAATTTATCTTGTACCGAGTCACCGGGACGCGGTCGAGTCCAAAATCGTGTAGTGTGATCGTTCGAACCTGATACTAGTATGTGGCCTAGTGGGTGCCAATCGAGTGACCAGACGTTATTTTCATGTGCGTATTCTACCGAGTCGATTGGTCCTGCATCTTGTCTGTTTATTTTTTATTGTTAATAGCAAATAAGATATGATAATGGTAATAGTATATAAGAAAAATAATGTATACCCGACTATCCAGAACATTAATGAACCTTCAGATCCACCGGTAGCAAGAAGTTGTTCGTGAAATGGATGCCACGAAATTGCTATTAAATGACAATAATAATAATTAATAATTTTAATATAAGAAAACGATACAAAAAACCCCCAACATAACTTACAACAGACTTCCTTCTTATGCCCTCTGAACGTCTGTAAATCCTTCATCATTCGAATATCGTAAACTTTTATAAGTTGATCTCGTGCCGCCGTACCAAGCCAATTACCATTCTTGTTCCATTGAAGGCCGACAATTGTGTTTTTGTGGCCGTGTCTGTTTTTGCAGTTGTTGGGAATTATTGTCATATTCGGTAGATAGATTTACAAAAATTTCATGCATCAGATAATTACAAAGTATCGACATTTTTCCCGCTTTTAGGATCCCAGAATTTTACTAAATTATCTTTAGCACCGGATGCGAGTAATGCTTTATATGGATGCCAGCCAACTGCTTTCACGTCTCCACCATGACCTATGATTTATTTTCGGTATTTAATTTTTGTTATATTATTTTAGTTAGTATGATTAGTAAGATAAAATGAAGGAGTACTTGATCAGAAGGCAATGAGCAAAGAAAACAATAGAATTAATTACCAGATAACACATTTTCCTCGATACCTTCATTGAAATCCCAGATCTTTATAGTACCGTCGTCTGAGCAAGTAGCAAATTTATTATCGGTTGGGGCAAATCTATATTTTTTATGTGTATGATTGATTATCATCATCGTTATCATAAAAGATAATTATTGATACAACAAAAGACAGAAACTCACGATAAATCCCGTATTGCTTCCTTATGTCCATTAATTATCTTTAAATTATTCATGTTCGATTGCCAGTACTTTATGATCCCTTTGTGATCGGCGGTAACCATCCAGTCGTCGTTATGAGACCATTTCATCGCTCGGACTGCTGATTCGTGGGCCTTTTTTAATGTTATTAATTATATTGTGAAAGTTGTTAAAATGATAATTTTGTTTTTCATATGACCGAAGCATATACGAACAAAAAGAAAAAAATGTATGTGGTAGAGCAAAATGATATTTATTGAAAATAATTAATATTCGAATTTTTCGATGACAATATTGAAAAATACTCAAAGAACCAAGAGATTTTTTTTAAAAAAATAGGGTTTTTATTTGAATCAATAAATTTTCCTTGTCTCTTTTACATTAGGCCACGCAAAGTAGGATTTTCGGTCTTTTCTATATATCATCATCACCTCATAAACGATGACCTCGTATTTTCCCTCCGAAAATTTCTTTTAATTTAATTTTTTAATATTTCTATTTTTTGTATGATCTGATATACAATCCGGAAAGTTATGACGTGGTGTTGATGTATTTTTATTAGCGGCCGAATGCCTCCGTAATTTATTCCAAATTCTGGAGATCTCAGCCTGAAACCCAAAATCTACTTTGCATGGCCTATAATTTGTCTTTTTTAATGTTTAGTAAACAATCTCACATCAAATATTGGGATAATAAAGAACATACATATACACGTATAAATAGCAATCATCCGACTCAAAAAATTAAACTCAAAATATGAAACACAATTTCTCATCATTTATCAATCGAATCATACCTGTAAAATCGTCTCAAAATTAAACGTTAGTCCATTCCACAACGTGAACTCGCCACTAGAAAGTCCAGTGATTAGTCGTCTTCCCTCTGGTGTCCACTTTTTAGCGTTTAATTATTTGTTAGTCTATAACAATAATTTTAGGATAGATCAAACACGCGGAAATTTATTTACCCGTACTACAAACACAGGATACCGATTCTTATTTGTCGATGTGTGAACGAATTTTGTTGTTACCGCGTTTACTGGGTTATGTAGATAAGCTGATGGTGGAAGAAGCTATGATTTATTATCAAGAAGTATTAATTGTTGAAGAATATTTAAAAAATTGGGTGCCAAAAGCAATGAATGGGATTAATAAGTACAAACATCTATTATAAAGTTCGTGTCTGGTCTTAATATCTTTATATCTCTTCTATCACGCATCCACACTCGATCCTATTACTCGCAAAAATCACATAAGAAAATCAATAATAATAAAAAATCAATAATAATAAAAAAACAAAGTACACAAAAAAAAGCGTTAACTCAAAAAATATAATAACCACCTGCAAATATTTTCCTATCGAGCAATTAAAATCAACCGTGCGTCGTTGAATAGCTTTTCTCATTCTCTTACCATCGAACACCATCCGTTGTGCATTCTGATAACTAGTGAACCCTGTTCGTCCGCCATACCGTTTTCCATATGCACCAGCTGCAGCAGCCGCGGCCGCCCCTCGATCAAACGAGGTGGGGGTTGCACTTGCGCTCGTGTTCTCGGTGTTTGGTGTTGAAGACTGTAGAGTTCCGTCGTCGTTTAGGGCAACTTCGGGGTCTCCATTACCATTGTTATTACTGGTGAACTTTAATGAATCGAACCCTGTTGAAGAAGCAGAAGCCTCTTCTTTTATTTTTATTAGTGTTGGGTCTGCTAACGAGGCATTATCCAAATCTCCCTCTTTTATTTTGTCTGTATTATTTGTGTTTTCTATCATGTTTGGCATATCGATATGGTAGATTGTGTGGCCTATCTGTATCATTGATGTATATTTGTCACATGATTTTAGAATTACAGTCAAAAGTTTCGGGAAGTCTACGGACAGTGCATAGGGACAGTGCAAAATCATGTGATCTTTCCGGTCCAGTGTCGGACAGTACTTAG
>CAJVPL010000011.1:0-69717 GCA_910591945.1 Ambispora gerdemannii
AAAAAAAGTTGTTCAATGTGAGAAATTTACTAATTGTAAATTTTGATTTAAATCACTCTATTTCACAAAATAATCTGCTGTTAAATTATTTTAAAATATATTAGAGGTTTCAAGATTTCAAATGAACACTTTTATTTGGTTCCAACTAATAATCATGGAAATAAAATTCTAGAAAGTTAATTTTCCGTTACATGTGTGAACTACTGTACTTTTATGCTAGCAGGATTAAGAACAAATTAAGACTGATTGAAGACTAGCCCTTATTTCGGAATCAAACATCTAGCCAATAAATAAGCACTACGTCCGCCGACCAAACCCTAGGAAAAATAAAGAGACATTGAAGATGGCATTAGGAAAGGATATGTTTCTGTTTATTAACCGAAACTCCAAAGAAAACATCGAAAAACTTCAAGGTCAATTAAAAGATATCATTATTAAACTTGGCATGAAAACTAAAAGGAGTAAGAGTTAAGTGAGAAATACAAAGCTTTAAAAAAAAGTTGGGAAGCATAATGATCATGATTTTAATCATTCAGCTAATAGAATAATGAATTTTACGTAAATTACTTACTAAGTTATAATTTATGTGTTTAGAAGTGCAAATATTCAGCTTCCATTTCTCATCGTACAAGTCGATATTGAAATACCAAATCAAAATCATATCAATTCAAAATTTGTAGGGCATTTGGTCAGTTCAAGCAAAGCACATGTACTATGGTATGGGTTGAAAAGTACATGTATAACAAGTACATGTACTTGCTTCGGAAAAAGGCTCAGTATAGTAAAAAAAATACCATACTGAGATTTTATTGCCTGTATCATACATGTACATGTACTTTGCTTGACCCAACAATACGTAACCCAAATTTGTATCAGGTTACATGAAAATAATTATACCATACTAATTATATAGGTAGGTACGTATACGTACCTAACCCATAAATTTTGTGTAGCATAATACAAATTTGAACTTAATAATGTATGACCCTTGGCAACTGGTATCAATTTTTGATCTGGCTCATTAACGTTAATAATTAACGATAATCTCCATAAGTCAGATAAATCAAAACAGCAAATGTAAATTACCAGCAAAGTCGTGTATCGGTCATATTGTCACGCGTCAGGAATTTGATAGAAGCATTATGTGGCTACTCAAAAATACAAATGTGTACAAATAAATTTTGTTGTATAGAGTATGAAAATTATTGTATGCTTCATTAAAAGAGCTAACGACTCTAACAACCTCTTTCCTTAAATCAAACATTATATAATTTAAGAAAGAGAATATAACAACAGGCTGTTTCACGATCAAATAATCAGGAAGCGATTTCAAGATTTAAAAAAATGATATTTTTAAAACCATATGTTCTTTTGCCCAAATCACTTTCTAATGGTATCTTTGCTGAATTTCTATTTTTAAAGTACATGTTTCAGATTAAATACGACATGTTTTATAATTAATTATTAAGATTCGTATCTTTGCATAAACTTGGCATAAATATTGCTTAAATTTTGTAAAGCTATAACGATAAGGCGTTTGAGAATGAGTGTTTTAAATCTGTATATTAAATTTTCAGAACATGTTTTTTTTCTAGGGTAACCTCCAAAAATCAAACAGCAATTTTCTGTCCCCATGTTTTGACAAACGGAATTTCCGTTCCCAATTCAAGACACTCGGTTTTAAATTGCTGACAAAACAGTTCAAATTCTTTTGAGGTCATTGCCATGAACTCCCTTAGCATCTCTCCAATAGAAACAGTAATAAATTCTTCCAATAGGGTGAGATATAGTTCTCCAACGAAGCCACCAGATGGGCCAAGTTTTACAATCCGTGCGTCTCGTTGAATATCTATTAATTGCTCAGTGGCGAAAATTATTTTTTCAAGATTTAATGAGTGGTCGACGCATTCTCCAAGACTCATTTCTACTGAATTTATTGTTCATGATTTTTACAAACTGGATTAATTACAAAAGTAAAAAATAAAAAAATAATCATTATAACCCTCAGTTAATTTTGACCTTACCCGTTTTCTTCATTCGTTTAAAATTTGGTCCAAAGTTAGAGGTCATTTCTACTTCCAAAAGTTCGAAATAACCGCCCGGCTTTAATAATCTGTCAAAGTAAATAATCATGGAAAATAAATATTATTGCTTGTAATTTAAGTGCTTGTCTCGATAAAAAAAAAAAGGACCAACTTTAGCATTTTATCGACAATTTTGGCATATTTTTCCTCACTCAACGAAGTTTTCATCATGCTCAGTCGAACCATATCAAATGAGTTTTCCTCGAACCCCAATGTCTCTAAACGCATCAAGTCACACTTATAAAAGTTTACATTTTCCGGTTTAATTTGACTCGGGTAGGCTGCGACGATATCGATACCAAAGAAATGAGAGCTTGGATAATGTGTCGCCATGTCAAGAAGCCAAGCTCCCGGCCCACATCTTTTAGAAAGTAAACGAGACGTTGAGAAAACGATTAAATGTGCAATTAGAAAAATGATTTAACATATCGATATCCAGTAAATGTGATTTACCCTCCATCTAAAACACGAGCTCCCTGCCTTAGCGTCTCCTCAATCGGACAAGAGAAATTATTTCCGAATAAATGTTGGCTGAAAAAGTGTTGGCGTTGCAGCCGATCGATTTCAAATTCGGATTCATACAATCCTTTACTTAGTCTGTTGGGATTGTTACATTGTTGTTTTCGTTCATTAGTATCTTGTCTTCTTGAGGTTGATTTTGAATTTCCCATATTATATTTATTATTATAAATCGATGCAAACAATGCTGACGATATTGACAATGATAGAAGGATAAAATAATATTTGAATTCCCGTCCCGATAACGATAAAAATTGATCCAGAATTATTAACGTTAAATGTAAAATATGCGGAAATTCGGTTATGTATAAAAAGTGGACTCGCAAATTATTTAGCGTTTGGTCTATTTCTACGCCAGTTAGGTATATTACCCAATGTCAAATAAACTGAATGCTCAATAAATTTACCTAAAAATATTTTTTTTGAGAATTATTTTAAAACTTTCTCAAAAAAAGTTAGAAATTTTCGATTTCTTTATATTTTGTTCAAATTATGTTCAAATTATGTAATTACAAAGACTTTTGTACACGTGCTTAATAAGCCAAGAGACAATGTACGTAATACGTGTATGTGGGGTGTGGGGGATGATCTATACAAAGATAGTTTTACGAGATATTGAATTTGTTTTTGTCAACTTGTCTCAACTTGTCTCAAACGTGTATTTGGGTGAAGAATTTCCGAATGTCGAAAATTATAACGTAATAGCTTGTACACTTATCATTTAAATATATTCGATATAAATTTAGTTTATTAAACAAATTTAATAGTTAAAAAATCGACAATGAATCATTGCTTACCGTAAAAGTGAATAGTAGTCATACGAATGGGCGAAAACATTTGAATAAACATTTATGCAAAATAGATTTTAAGAGTTTTTCTGAAAAACGAAAAGGCCATTAGCTAATAATCTCTTTGCTTATAAATGTTTGTTAATATACATATGGAATGATAAATTTGTATGCCCTGTTCCCCTTTTTTACGAGTAAGCGTATCACAATCAGTACATGTATTAGTTTATTATATTTACATTTAATTATTTATGTAAATAGTATATTATAATTTGTGAAGTTTATCTCACAAGGAATATCTTCAATCCTAGAATGTTTACAAATAATTAAAACATAGATTAGAAAAATTTACCGACTGCATTTTCGGAAAAAAACTTTGCATTGTTTTCTAGAGATAGGGCTGTTAGCGGTCCGGTTCGGTCCTATGACCGATTAACAGTCCTAGATGTAATGGGACGATAACTCTCATTTCTTTGTTGACTTTGATACTTATCTTTCAATTGATTTTTGTTTATTAGAGTTGATTTGAATCCCAAATATTTATTTTTAATAAATTTGAAACTACGTAATTGTAATGATGGTGATTGGACACTATTTTTGAAATAGTCCGATCGGCGAATTTGTGAAATGATTTATGAGTACAATGATGACTGTGATTACTGCATGTATCCTGCATATTGATACATATGTACTTAACAGGTGCCACTTTCATATTTGCGAGGCATTGGTAAAGACACACTACGTACGTAATGAAGATTTCACAAATCGATAGCGAGCCTACAATGGTAAATATTAAGTACATATCGGTATTAATATTGATATGAAGCTCCGTTACAATTATAATTGTTATATGTATCGATATGCAGTAATCCCAGTAATCATTGCAACTCGTTAAATTTCACAAATACTAAATGTATTTCGATCATTTCGACATAATAATTAAAGAAATACATGTACCTGTTTTTCCTAGCAGTCAGTTTATTGTATGCATTAAGCCAAATATACAGCTTTTTTATATACATGTATTATGAAACTCATATAAAACTAGGCCAAAGACAGTTCTTTGTCAATACGTACTATAATTTATTAGAACATCGTATTCTTTCGGTTAGCAGCACTTTTTTGTACTCAAGTTACATCCTTTTTTGAAGGGTATTGCTTTTAACCAGGCGTTGAAAACATATTTTATAATTAAGCCAAGCCTCTTTAAACGAGCAGATAAATGCCAAGATTCTTTAAATACATGTATTTCTTCTGGCTGTGTAAAATATTCTGCCAAGATTCTTTAAATACATGTATTTATTCTGGCTGTGTAAAATTATTCTGCCAAGCTTCTTTAAATATTTACGTATCTGACTGTGTAAAATATTAGATGCCAAGCTTATTCAAACATGCAGATAATATGTGATAAAACAAAATACATGTACATGTAGCAATTATCATAGTACGTACGTAATACGTTCGTAGTAACAAATTATAGAAATTATCATATCCCGTCGTTCGGGTTCAACGATTATTACCAAATCAGTAAATCTATGCGGAATCGGGTTTATGATCATCACGGAAAATTCTAATGTAATGTCAATTAACATTAAAAGTTAATTTTTAAGGTTAGGATCTGGATCAATATTTGGATTCGAGATGAGATTGTGTGTAAATTTGCCTCACCGACATTTTTGATCAGTACTTCAAGTTAGATTTAGGCATCTGTTTCCCGTATATTTCACATTTCATTTTCTTGTGTCGGAATTATTTTGCCGGGCTGATCAAAAATTTACTATACACTCAGCGATCATTGCCAAATCAGTAAATCTTTGAAGAGATTTGTTTTGTATAAATACAAGTTTTTGGAATAGAGCCTTTACAGATATCACAGATATACTAAAATAGATATCACAGATATACTAAACAACAGTCATTAGTTAGTTGATTGCATCAAAAACCTTGAAATATGGTTTGCGTAAATGTTTATTCAAACAACTTCGCCTATTTGCATAATATTGTTCATATTATTATTATCCAAATATATTCGCCATTCTGTTTGAACTGTAAAGTAATTATTTAAACTGAATTACAAATTGTTTTAAATGCACAGAATTGTTTCAAATGCACAGAATTACTCCAAATATTGTTTCTATGATAGTATAATGGGTCTTTATTACCCTCCGCATGTAAAAACTCACATAAAGACTAACTTGAATTTGATATAATATAATTTTAAACGATGACATTTGTTTACTTAAGCTGATTAGTCCATTCTCTTAGTTATTACATAAGTTGTTTATGAATAGCAATACGAAATTTGTATTTGACATACGACGTTCGGAATGCTTGATTTGAAATTTACCTAATATCAAACATAATATTTGAGAAAAGTTTAATGTACACAAATTTGCAAGCCAAAACTTGAAACACACCAAGTACACATTTGACTTTTACTTGATCCTTATGCATAAGATTATATAATATAATAAAAGTAGTAATTTGCTTTGTAACTAACTTTGTATGATTCGTCTACCCCATACATCCCATCATTTGCTTTGTAACTAACTTCTGTATGATTTGTCTACCCCATACAGCCCATAATTTTGGTTCATGAAAGAGAAAACGTTTAACGACAGAGTATACACACGTAGCGATTGGACTCTCACTCGACTATGGTCATACCAATTTGAATTTTTTGTTTAACGAACCGATCTTTAGCGAATAGAATTGCAATATCTTAACACCTTTTATTGACTTGTACGAGTTAGCACAGTCGGAGTTATACGAATCGAGTCATAGTGATATCTATGTATAATGGTAATGATAACGATAATTCGCATGATCTATTATATCGGTATTATACATTAATACTATTAATCTATCTGTTAGTAATGTAGTTAGATCGAAAAAATAGTGCATTTCTTATTTAGATTCGATTCATCGATTGTGCTAGTATAAAAATATTAGAAACTAATTTTCCTTGAAATTATGAAAAGAAGCCTCATCTAAAATACTTTCTCTCACCCATAATTTCTGAAAGAGCTATTAAAATCCCATGGTAGACATACGTATACAATTTTGTGATGATCCTTTATATACGAATGTTTATGTATTTTTAGTTATTGATCATTGTTTAATAAAGTCGTGATATTTGACCTTTACCATTCGTATTTTGACTAATTGTATTTATCTAGAAGAAATTTTTGTATATAAAATATAAAAGTTAGATAGCTGTTTTTCGTGAAATGATGTAACAACAAAAAGATCAAATTAATAAATTTTAGCATTCGATATCTATATTTGGTAACTTATTACAGTCAACCCAAACTTGGAACATACATTTCATGTGATTTTTACGTAACCTATGATTTACATTACATATTTGAACATATGATGTCGATCAATTTAAAAAATCGATGTATATAATCGCATTTTTGAATTTTTCGCTTGTCTCCGCGAACAAAACGATATATAGAATGTGGAAAAATAACGTCTATTCTCCAGTTCGTAAGTTCTTGCCATGAAAAGTGTTCACCAGTTGCGCCTGAGAGTTTTCGACAAAGTTTTACCTCGAAAGGGTGGTATATTATAAACAGGGCAAAGAAAACTGGTTTTTTACCATGTAAATCACTCCATTTACTCATTAATCTTATCGTTATTGGATAATCTACAAATTAACCCCTTGATTTGCGTGACAAATATTGAATTTTGGACAAATTCCGATTCACTCTTATTTTCGATCCTGACGATCTATACTACGATGATCATAATGCAGATGCAATATAACGATAAATTTAATGCACTAATTAAAAATATCGGCGAGCTAATTTTACATATACATGTATATAACGATAACTCTTATCCTAAGCCTAATCCCCAACCGTGTGAAATCAATGTTCTGTTACTAGATTTTACTGCGATATCAACTTATTCCAGATTCAATAATCACAAACGCGAAATTTACCTACTTGCTATCGAGGAAGACTATTGCTATGAAATCGGTGAAGCAAACCGCAAATTGAGCATCTAGTTTATATCGGCACCCGAATTAGGTTTAAACTAGGGCAAAACCACTGACTAATGCTTAATTCTAGGGCGGGTAGTAAAGTAGAAAAAATGAATGAACCCGTGATAAAGGAGGATAAAGAAACTTCGAAAGAAACAAGGTCAGAAACTGTTTCAGATTCCGTTTTTAGCTCTTTTAAAAAAACTAAAGAAAATCTTTGGGAGTCAGTAGAAGAAACAAAAAGGAAAATTCATAAGTGATAATAAAAAGTGCGGAAATCTACTTAAAATACTTGAACAATATTATTTTTAATTTGTTCTATTTTCTTGAATACTCATGGATAAAGCATGTGATTATTTTAGAAGTTTTTGATTTTTTCTACAATTTCTATTATATGCATATTCTCTAGAAATACATGTTATAGTTTTAGACTTTTTATAAAATAACCGGATCATTTCACTACCATAACTTTTGAATTATAATTAATAAAAAACTTTGTAATAAATTGTGAAATTTCTATATTCAAGTATAATAAATAATTAATTGGAAGATTGTATTATAAAATTGATTTTGATTTTGATTAATCGATTCTTTGGTTATTTTTTTCATATTTAAAATAATAGTAATATTATATGGTGCATAAAATCTAAAGTCATCAAATGTTTGTATTTTATAAAACGTATAAACTTTTTTACTAAGAAGTAAATATAAAATTTAATCCGTGAATATGCCTATTCTATCATATTCACGGATTAAATTTTGTATTTACTTCTTAGTAAAGAAGTTTATACATTTTATAAAATACAAACATTTGATGACTTTAGATTTTATGCACCATAATAGATAGAAATAATAGTATAGTAGTATACACACCCCTACAATATATTACCAGAAATATCAAAAAGGAATTTGTCATTTGGGATCCCGATATCTCAATATCCAGTAATCCATTCGAACAAAGGTATCACCATTAGATTCGTCTCGACTATACGAATCTAATGGTGATATCTTTGTTCGAATGGGTTACCGGATGTTGAGATATCGGGATCCCAAATGACAAATTTCTTTTTGATATTTCTGGTAATAGAGAAATTTATCAATTGAAATTTTGATTTAAATTATCCAGTTTTACAAAATTGACTAAAATAATCTATTGTCAAAATATATTCAAAAAATACTAGAGTTCTTGTAATTCAAAATGAGTACTTTTTTATTTTGTTTGGAATGTTATTGACGAAGATAAAAATTCCAGAGTCACTGTACCTAATGCCACTTTTAAATATCTTACTAAACTCTAAAATACAATTTATGATAAAAAATGAACATTAAATATTTATTTGTTGTGTAATGGAAAACTAGTATATTCACATAAATGTATTCTTCATAATATAGGGAGCATATTTACTTCAATCATATTGTTAAAAATATTATAATTTGTGAAAAATTCATTTTTGTGCATCCTTTTAAACTATTTTACGCCTATTATGCTTTAAAAGCCAAATAATGCAGTGCCAGTACGACAAACGAAGGAAATATTTCTATTGATAATTAATGAAAACGAGTGATATTGATATGTGAAGAAAAGAAAAATAATGCAATATCAAAAAAAAAGACATGATGGAGAACGCTCAATTTGTAAGCTTGATCACGATATAGGGCTTATATTTAAAATTTGTGATGACTTTTGGCCAGTAATATGTCAGACTAGCACTGAGAGATTTGGCTCAATGTTGGGCATCCGGCCCGCGGAAACGACCAACTGCACGAGATATAAAGTCTATGTTCAATAAAGTAAGTATTGTGGATTTTAAAAAAGCATCTAATCGGCGAAAAGAATATCTAAAATCAAAAAAGCATCTAATCGGCGAAAAGAATATCTAAAATCAAAAAAGCATTCACCAAAATACAGGATTTAAAGTCAAAAGTCAGCGAAACATCATGTAATTATTTTCTATTTGTTCTTTTATGTCTTTATTTTCTGTTATGGGGTAATAACATTCGATGTTTTTTAGGGACCGACATGACTTTAATTAATCCTACTGAGCATTCACAAAATGCAATTTGATTTCGAAGATTTTATAAAAATATTAATTGCAAACTTTTTATTGGCCCATGTAGTTTCATTATCCAAATATAACGATAAAATTAAACTTGAAACTGAAAAAAACACATGTTTCTACACAGATGCGTTTTTATATAGATTTTGATTATTATTAGGTTTCTTTGTCAAAAAATAATTTTTAATTTTCTTGGATAAAATAGTTCTAGTATATAAACAAGCTATAGATTTTCTTAGAATTGTGATATCGCAAGTTTTCTTAATTTCCAATAATTTAACGTTAACAGATTGTTTGCTTTATTCGCATGTATTTATAACATCATTCATAATCCAAATAGTATATTAAAAGAATAATATAAATTTTTCATACAAATTTAACTTTTCGAAATATCCTATAAATTACTAACGCTAATACATGTATATCGATATCAATATGACACGTTACTTTAACAATAGCTCCAGGCGCACCAACAAAACTTGGATACTGATCGACGATTGATATTCAGCATCGATACATGTATTTTTCATTTTCAGTCGCTTTTTCTTTTACACGGTAGTGAGATGAAGCAAAAGACTACTGGCAGAAATGAACGATGGTACTCACAAAGACAAGAAGTAACACAGGTTATGCCACTACGCAAGCAGATTGCGACAGCTCTTGGCGTCGGAGAAGCAGTTGGAGAGTGATAGCTGATTGGAACAAGAGAAATTTACACCAAACGATCGGCTGACCAAAAATACAATCGATCCTGAAATTCCAGAAATTATACACGACAGTAAACCTGTCCAGAATCCTGCTTTCAAAACCCATTTTGAACCAGAAAAAGGGTTATAATTTCTCAAAATGGCAGTTCTCATTTACTGCGTATTTTGGGGGGGTATTATTAATATTGATGTAACGATAAAATAGTCAAATATTTATATTGATTTTCAAAAAGTATTATGACAATGTAATACAGCAAATTTTTGCAGAGACAATCCATCCTTTATTGTTATAACGATAAGTTTGACTTTGGTAATTTAATGTAAATAATTTAAAATATTGAATGTCCAGTTTTAAAGTTTCAGTTTCCTTACTTTGATAATAGTGTTTTGCTGTTTTCGAATCCATGAGAGAGAATGTGCCTCTAACGCTAAATGCAAAAAAATTAAAATCATCAACTGTGAATCCAAACAAGCCAGTATGATTTCTGATGTCGTATATACGTATATACATGAACATCAATGTACATCAGTCGCATTTATTGAATCTGTGACAAGTTCCGATCCTGACGATCTATACTAAAATGATCATTATCCGGTCTGGCAAATCTGGAAACTATCACTCACGATCGCTTTTCTCTTCCGATCCCTGACGATCTCGAAACCAATGAGAATGCGCAAATTTTTGATCAACTCGGCAAAACAAATCCGCACAAGAAAATCAACAACGCAAAAATACGGGAAATAAATGTCTAACTCTAACTTGTAACACTACTAAAAAATGACGGGAAGGTGAGCCGGGTAAAATGAATCTGGGACAAGTTTATCGTTATTTATTATCATTATTATTACAAGTGACTCTCGATATAAGAAACTCTCGATATAAGAAAGACTAATTAAAATTTGATATAAGAAGGTCGAGCTCAAATCGCTTTATAATAAATTTACTCGATATAAGAAAGTTACTAATAAACACTTGATATAAGAAAGTTTTGTAAATTTTTCACTATGGACCCGAACACCTTTCTTATATTGAGAGCCAGTATTCATTAATTATCGCTAAATAATTTATGACTACTACCACTACTACTATCTGTTATTAAAATGATTACTAATATTAGTATAATAACTATTACTATTACTATAACTTACAATTTATTACTACGCACCACATTGTAGAACTTTTTTTCTATGACGGATTCAAATTTGGACCACTAATTAATAATGTAATACTCTACAAAGTCCGCCTGTGTACCGATTTTCACAAAAATTGGCTCAAAATTTATCGAGATTTAAAATCCTGAAGGTTCAAATCTCTGTTAGTAAATAAAGAATCGAATTAATGCTCCTACAGAGATTCGAACCTTCAGGATCTTAAATATCGATAAATTTGTGCCAGTTTTTGTAAAAATTGGTACATAGGCGGACTTTGTAGAGTATTACATTATTAATTAGTGGTCCAAATTTGAATCCGTCATAGAAAAAAAGTTCTACAATGTGAGAAATTTATCAATTGAAATTTGAATTTAAATTATCCAGTTTTACAAAATTATCTGTTGTCAAAATATATAAAAAATACTAGAGTTCTTGTAATTCAAAATGAGTACTTTTTTATTTTGTTTAGAATGATATTGACGAAGATAAAAATTTTGATCGCGTGTTCCATTTCTTGTGAGAGTCACCGTCAATTTGTTTCTTTTTACGTATATGAATAGTACGTACATATATCGATATGTACAAATTCTTACTAATTTAGATAATTAATCAATGTTTTATTCATTATGATACATGTAGTAACAAACAACATAATTTCAAAAAAAATGTGATTCTGAGATGAAAAAATGTTAAAATCACATGAATTTATTTATAATATGAGGAACAAATTACTTTACAAAATGTACTTGTAATTAGCTTTTTACTCTTTTTCCTTATTGAGGTCAAAAGAAAATTGCAGAAAATTTTTAAAGCATACTTCTCAGTCTTAAATAAACTTGATCCTCAGGTTATAAAAGAATGTACCATTAAATTTTCATTAAACTTTATAATTTTTCATTGTACTATAAACAAAATTACTATTTCCAGATTTTTATTATATAACTGACTTGTAACAGAAATAGAAAAAACCGTTCCGATTGTTGTATACGGATAGCAAAAGTTTAATTAATTAATAATTTAGTATAGCATTTATACGAGTAGAATAAGATTGCGCTTTAGCATTTTAAAAATAGTTACTAATTAATATGATGTTTATTTTAAAAGCTGGATACTCCTGCGTCAAATCTTAATTCTCACAAAAAAAAGGTTTGCTGCGCATTCGTATATTTTCAATAATCAATTTTCTTTTACTTATTCATTGTAATTTCTCCTGAAATTTTTCTCGTCGTTTGAATGTAATACGTATTGTGCTAGGGAAATAAATTTTCTCTCATGAATGCAAGTAGTTCTGATTGTTGACCACTAAATTCTACTACTGATAAACTATTTGGTTCCTTTCTATTATAAACATAACTTCTATTATAATTTTGTTGAAAAAAAATATTTCAGTATTTATTTTTTAAATCTTAGCTTATTTACTATAATGTCATATTGAAATGGCTTCTCTTTCGATTACAATACGCAGAATCCTCAATTCTTGTATATAACATTACGAATTTACTGATTACTTTAATCACTCTTAAATCCATATTAACTAATAAAATTAGGCTCAATTTAAAAATAGTGAAATTTAAATTTTTACTATAAGTAACGTTAACTCATTTATCTGGAATTTCGTAATTCTTTTTTTCTGATGAACAAGCACACCCATATTGATTAATGGGAAGACCACTGGAAAAATTCAAAAAGCACTCAAATGCTGAAAATATCAGCTTTTTCGTCTTATCTTCAATAACGTCAAAATTAATTCGAAAACTTTGAATAGCCTAAATCTGAAATTATAATTTTTTCTTTATGATTATTCAATATTAATATTAACAAATCAAATTCATAACTATCGCTATACTGAAAATATATAAACTCTTCTTACCAATCTCGATAAATAATGCCTGCATCATGTATACACTTTACTCCTTTAACGAGCTGTTAGCCAAACTCAATTTGTCATTCCACTCAGGTTGCTGAAATTAACGTTTAAACATTTTTTAAGAGTTCTGCCACTAGCATATTTCAAAACAAGCATGTATTTCTTAGAAGTCGGATCTGAAAGAACATTGTTTATTAATGAATTATATTAGCAACTTTGAAAAAGAATAAAATGTATTTTACCTCGAATAATTTCCGTAAAACCGAACAATATTTTTATGATAATTAATCTGAAGCATGATTTCATTAATACTGGCTAGTCTTAAATGGATCCATTAATTCTTAAATAAACGATACCTCTTTAATAAACCGTTTGTTTGTTATACATGTTATTTTTATATAGTCATTTTAAAGCGACAGTTAAACATTCATCTTTCAATTCGGCTTTGTAGACTTCACCAAATGTTCCATTTCAGATTACCTCTTTATCAGAAAATTTATCAAACTCAAAAATTTTTCTGATTTAGCGTATCCCAGAAGACGACGGACATTTTTTATGTTGGAATTTTTTGGTTGTCGTCGATGTCAGGTAAAAACGGTTATTAAATACATGTATATGTATTATTTGATGTTAACGTTAAAAAGGTAATTACCGATGTTATGCGTGCCAAGAAATACACACAACTAAGTACGTACAGTACCCCAAAAGTATCGCCCAATTTAAAATTATCTAGTAAAACACATAAAAATTTTTTTGTTGATTTTATAATTAAAACAGTACTTTCGTTTTAAAAGTTCCATAAGTCTTGTTCATTTTTTCAAAAATACAATTGATTAGCTTTAAAATGATATAAAATTTAGAAATAATTATTGAAATTTTCAATTTTCATATACATGTATAAAGCGTGGGAAAATTTTTTCATATATAAAACGTGAAAAAAAAGATTTTTTTTACTTTCCAACCAAAACAGTCCTTGCATTTTAAGTTGCCACAAGTCTTGTATTACTTTTCAACAATACAATCAATTAGCTTTAAAATGATACAATATATATATATATATATAAGGTAAAAGGATATTATGACGAAGTTAATATCAAAATTAGGAAAACTCTTTTATAAACAACAAATATTTGGAACATTTATTATGAATAAAAAGCATAATTAATTCTACATAAACCTAGTAAAAAATATGATGACATTACAAATAATATATAGAACAAAATTGACATTTTTAAAATTTTAGTTGTGTGGGTATTATGACGTACTAAAGTAAAAATATGTGATATTTCGATCCCTAGTGATCGGAATCGCACGAAAATACCATCATTCGATTCGTCTCGTTGCGGCGAATCAAATGGTGGCATTTTCGTGCGATTCCGAACACTGGCGATCGAGATATCGCTATTTCGTCCTTCGCCATAATACCCTCACTTACCTTATGTTTATATGTTTATATTCTAAATAATTTAATAATTTTATTACTTTAACAAAAATAATATATAAGGTAAAAAAGGGGGTATTGTGGCGAAGTAACGATACCTCGATAAATAGTTATCGGAATCGCATGAAAATACTATCGTTATCATTCGATTCGTCATGTCTAGACGAATCGAATGGTAATATTTTCATGTGATTTCAATCACAGGGCATCGAGATATCGTTCCGTATGCCAAAATTTAACGTTAATATAAATTGGCAAAGATCTAATATACGGGGGGCGAAGATCTAACATACCGATATGGTGATTTCCAAGACGATATTTCGATATTCAACAATCGGAATCACATGAAAATATCACCATTTGATTCGTCATGTCTAAACGAATCAAATGGTGATATTTTCATGTGATTCCGATAGCTGAATATCGAGGTATTGCATATTTTCTTTACTTCGCCAAATTATCCCCCACCCTTCCAAAATAAGCAGCACACAAAATGATCATTTTTTTCTTTTATTACTTGTCACGTCATTGTAATTTTTGCTCGACTTATACAGAATCGGGTTGGCTTTTTAGTCATAATAAATACAGTCAGAGCTGGTTACAGTAACATGATCGGGAGTAAGGTTTTGGTGATGTTATTATATCCAAATATTATTAATGTTACTTTATCCAATAATAATTAATATAAAAAAATTTTTTTGAACCAAGCAAATCATGTTACTATAATCAGCATATTATTATAAAGAATGTTACTGTAACCAGCTCTAACTGTATACTAATATTTGTACTCTCTGTAAAAGTTTTCCTAATCATAATTTTAACTTCACTATAATATTCTCTTTTATCTTCCAATTAAATATAACTTATATTAGAAATATAAGTTTTATTATTTACAAAAATATATTGAATAATTAGAAGAAAATCAATATTTTAATATTGAAAATAAAAATAAAATATTAATACTATTAATACAAAATTATATACTTAATTGATTATTAAAAATATTATAAGAAATAAATTTTATTAATCTTAAAATATTTATTTGTTTATTATTTATTTATAAAAATATTAAATTACAAATAAAATTTATAGTTTAATAATCAGAAAAAGAATATATTATATTTTTTATTTTTTTTGAACTATTACTAGTTATTAAAATATTCAAAAGAAAAATATATTTGTAAAACTAGAAAAGCAAAAATTTTTTTGAATTAATAAAATATTATTTTATATATATATGTGTGTATAAATAATAATAATAATAAATAATAATTATTGGTTATTATATAATAAACTATTAATTTAATAGCTTTTAATTGTAATTTACTTATATAGTAACAATCAGAAATAATGCAATAACATTAAAATTTATTAATTAAATATAGTAAAATGCAAATTTTTCTCTTTATATAAAAGTTTTCAATTTTACTAATAAATATTTTTTATTTTTATATTAAAATAAAAATAATATTACGTATTTTAATATATATTTTTTAGGTTTAATTTGATAAAGCTGTTCTAATTGTATATAAAGTCAATTATTTTTTTATAATTAAAACATATAAAAATAATAAATTTTGATGTTGTTATATTATTTTTAATTAATTATAAAAGTAATTTTAACAAAAAATTATATTTTAATAAATTTTTGCAATTTTTTATTGAATAAGAAATTTATTATATAAATAAGAAATATATATTTTATTTATTATTACTTTTAAAATAATTTACTATAAATTTAATATTTTATCAAAAAGAATTTATCAAAATTATCTTCAAAAAATTAATAATATTAAAAATTTCTAATTAAAAACTATTTGTATATAATTAATTAAAACTAGTAATATAAATAATTAAATTATTTTATATTAATTAATAATTAAAAGTAAATTATAAGTACAAGTATTCTTGTTATAGTAAAAATATCTATATTATTAATAAAAAATCTTTAAAAATTTACTATATTAAGAATTTATTAGTAAATTTACTATAATAAGAAAATTTATTTTAGATTATATCAAGAGTTTAATTAATTTTTTACTATAATAAGAGTTTATTATAATAAAAATCATATATTTAATTGAAAATTATGTTATATATATTTGAATATTTATTAATAAATATTTTTATACTTTTAAAATAAAATTATATTATATTATACTTTTATTTAGAAATTTTAATAAAAAATTAAGTAAAAGTATTATTAATCTTTATAATTATTATCCTTAAAAAAGCAAATTGAATAACTATAGAGAGTTTTTTAATAAATTTATATATAAATAAGAAAGCAAAACAAATTGACTATAGAGAGATTGATTATAATTAGATGTGATTATAGTGCATAATATATAAAGTTATTAAATATTTGTATTTTACAAAATGTATAAACTTTTTTACTATAAAGTATATACAAAATTTAATTTGTGAATATGCTCAGAAAGAGGCTATTCTATCATATTCACAATTTAAATTTTGTATTTACTTAGTAAAAAAGTTTATTCATTTTATAAAATACAAATATTTGATAACTTTAGATATTATGCACCATAAGAAATTTGATTGTAATTATTTTTTATTAATTAATAATAGAATAATTTATTAATTAATTATTAATTCAAGTATATAAAAAAGTAAATAAAGTTTGTAAATGTATACAAACTTTGTTTAAAAATGGAAATTATATCTAATGAAAATTAAATAAAAAAGAATTTCTCTGAATTTGTGATTTATTATAAAAAGGAATATTATTGCGAAGAGATGACAGATTATTCTAATCTTCTTTTATTATTTTTTTTATATTGCAAAATACTGGATCATGAATTATCTGGTAATACTCAATAAAAAGTCTTTTCAACTATTACTATCACTGATTTATTCCAGATAATATCTGTATTCATTTAGAATCATTTTTTCATCTATAATATTTTTCAAATATTAATAAGAAAATACTTGAGCTTGGAATCCCAGTTACACATTGTGCTTCAGCTAAGGATAGAAACTCTCGGGTAGAACCATCTTCAAAAATCTGCTTGACGACAGACCAAAGCGTGCAGCATGCTGAGAGTTTTCCTTCGGGTACACCATTAAGATTGCACGCTTTATTATTGGTAGTATCTCCGTCGATATGATTCACATATTCCTTGCCTTCTTCTTTGGGACAAAATGTTAATGCCACTAAACGATGAACACGATATTTGTGAACATGACAAATTCGGTAATACGTATACTGCATATAATGCTCCATAAGTGATCAAGCCATTGGTTAACTGAACTCTTCCTAAAAATGAAACTTTGAATTTACGTGAATTAAGCTCTATCTCTTTCATTGAGATCTTGTTCTATGTAATCTTCATAATATATCCAGCACCATCTACCGGCGGTATTTCGCTTTCTGCTACAGCATTCTGAAATGCTATTCACTGTGTATTACCTGCGAGAGAAATGGAATCACAAATCTGAACAACATTCTCGTTCAATGTTTCAGCATGATTCGCCTAGAACTGCACGACTAGTATTCGGGAATACTTTACGTTCAGCGTTCTCTTCAGGAGATACCCATTCCAAATTAACATCCCGATTATCATATTTGACGCTGTTAATGTGATTAACGTAAGGAAGGCTCGTACAACTAAGATATGGACGCTGGTTGTTAATCTCTGTTCGTATTAACCACTTCTTTTGCAAGCATTGGGTTTTAAACTCACACCTTTTTTGTTCTTGATGCGTCCAAGCTTTGATACTAGTAAGTCCGAAATCGTTATGGGCAACCAAATTTCCATTATGACATCTGTTATTTATGGTTAATCCATTTTTTAAAAATTTAGCGAGGTCAGTATATCATGTGATTCAAGAGCAGGATATTTACACTTTGTCAATTTTTTCTTATGTAATTTCGATATCAGCAATAAAATTGTTATTCATGATTAATAATAAAGTTTCACTCGAATTGGGCATTAATTTTCGACCATGTAAATTTTTATTTCTGAATTTCGTAATCCAGTTTTTACTAATCATATAGTCGATATAAATTTCATATACATGTATTATCAAGCATAGTAATCATACTGCAATACATACAAACTAATTATTATTGAAATGCCAACTCTTTACAAGAAGATGGTAAGTAAATCATTAAAGTATATGCACGCGCCACACCAAAGAATAATATGTTCGTTCCATTGCATTTGGTACCATTGCACCGCATTAGAAGCCACACCTACAGCCCAATGTCCAATATATGGTGCTCTTGAAGGACGACGTGCTCTTGGTGTTGTTATAATTGAGGCGACACTGGGACTTGGATTTACTTGAACGGGAGACGTCACAAGAGGACCACAAACTCAGTATTTGGGCAATGTGGCTGAACATATTTAGCGCATGGTTACGATCATTAGTCTTGTTGAATGCTACTTGCAATATTTAATAAGATCATTAAGGAAACGATGCACCTTTCCAGAAAAAATTAATACATTACTTCAATCTATAATAAAGAAGGTGGAGACGAATGAATGATAGGTCGAAATTGTTGCTGGAGAGTTGGCCATTGGTTCCATCCTCCTATATCAGTTTGAAACTCATTACCATTAACCACAAATGTTGCATTAGTTTCTACCATCCAAGTTGGAAGTTGTTGACGAACTGAATCTCCTAATGTTCTGTGAGCTCGTTCCATCAAACTAAGTCACACACATGAATGAGATATATTTATGACATTTACTTTACTTACTTTGATGAACAATTTATCATCAATTCTTTCAGCTTGGAAAATGCTGTGAATAGTTTCAAAAACCTTCTCACGTTTGTTAGCTTTAATGTGTGGTAAATCTATTTCTCTGTAACATCTAAATCTAAATCAATTCACTCATCATATTCTCCAGTATTACTTTAAATACTTTTGACTCGGCATTTTTCATGAGATTTTGAATTACGTTTTTTATGGATAGTATATTAATTGTATTTTGTATGTATTAATTTTTATGCACGTTAATGAAAGTGAATAGTTAAAGCTGTCTAATCAATAACAAGAAATCAAGAAGTGGTACAGTACTTGTTCACTACTTTAGCGATCACTAACACCAAATTCATTCGCATTTCCTGAAAAATGGCTGTCATGAGCAGATAGTTGTTAAACAAGAATCCAAAGTAAATCTTGATTTTTATCCCTTGGTGATCTGCACAAATCACTCTACACCGAATTATCACGTGAGTTCGTAATTGAATTCGCCAAGAAAATCTTTTAGACAAGCAGATCAATGTGGAGAAGTTTGACATGTACATACGAATAATGGGTAAATCTGAAAAATATAAAAAATATCATAAAATTATTTTTGCAAAACTTAATTTTTGGCTAAAATTATCTTTAATTCTGTAATGCTGGCCAAATAATCACATGATTTCAATTACAAATTTGGTATCCTAGTTTTCGGATTACGTAGATAATTGGAGATATACCAAATATTATCGTTGTTTGCAATATTACTTATTTTATCTGAGTTAAGTTTTATCATCTCTATCTAGGGATGGAATCGATTCTAAGAATTGATTTCGATTTAGAATAAATTCCTGCCTCTAAATAGAGATGATAATGACTAAACTCAGATAAAGCAATATATATATATATATATATATTATAGAATAGAGCACTTCCGTCGATTAACAAAAACAAAGATAGTCAGCGAAAGAAAAAAGAAACTTTAGAAAGTGAGATTACTTTTTATCCGACTGGGGGGATCGCATCAACAGTGATAATATAGTCTAATTCATGATTGATGATTTTTCATCTATGAAAATCGAAGTTTGCAAGCTATTAGAAATTGATAAGAACTGAACTGAAATAAATGAGAGTTTGTAACACACCGTATAAGTAACCCTAAATAAGGTACTCCCATGATATAATACCCAGATCTTACAGTTCCCGGCGAAAGTAATGGCGGTAAAACTTTTATCATATAATTAGCCTTCTTTTAAAAAAGGTTGGTGTGAAAAAATACATGGTGGTTTTATAAATTACTGGCCCAAAATGTATTTGTGGTGCTTAAGGGTAATTGTGACATGTGATCAATCATAGAATCTATTCTTTAACTTGTAATTACACAAAATTATTCATAGCCAGTTTACCAAGAGTGAATGTGTTAATTAACCTTCATTTATTAAGAAAAAATGTTCAGCTGAACATGTTACATTAGAAACTATATGTATTGATCAAAAAAGTAAAAATAGAGGACAAACTTAAATAAATAATTCGAGAGACTGTTTTTAACATTGCAATCCGCATTCAAGCTGAATTGACATAGAAAGAGACTTGAGGGTATAATGGTTTACTCAGAGACATTTCAAAAGTAAAATTTTTTCAATAGCAACTTATTAAATTTTTCTCTTTTACAAAACAATCACACCCCTATTACTTTCGCCAGGATTGTCTATAAAAAATAGTTTTTATTCTTAACATAAGACCCGGGTATAATTGTTTCATATTTGTTTGTATAAGACCCCGGGTACATAATTCAAATGTAATTGTTCATTATAAAGACGCGTTCGCGTCAATTCTAGTTAATTTATTTAATGTACAACCAGTGTATCTAAAAATACCTCCAATTTATAATATCCTACCAAAAATAAGAAAATCCTCACATAGTACAAATTTTGAATTAGGTATTTTGTAAAAGATCCCAGATCTTTTATGTAGTGCTATACAGTAATTTGAAATTAACGATAAGGAATCACAACAACCTCATTTGCCGAACCCGAATCGTTATATTGATGTATTTTTAATTTCACTAATTCGTTGTCAGTAGTGTTGTTATCGTGATTATTGTAAATACTACTATTCCTATGTTTTTCCCATCCCAATAACTCATTATTAGTAGTATTATCATTGTCATTCTTATTATCATTATTACTAATATCCCTTGGTTTTTTCCATTTGAAATAGTAGAATAAGCCAATACTAAATAGAATGGCACCGAATAAGCCAACACTAAGCAGAATGACACCGAATATTAGTTTATTGGCGCGACCCGTATTCGAAGATGAGGAGGTGACGTTTGTATCGTTTGTGAGTTTAGGGTTGGGAGGTGTGGTGAGTTCTAGTTTGTTGGGTTTGTATGTTTTTTGCCATGTATATGTTGTGGTATCGAGTACTAAAGTATTGTTTGGACCATCTTTGAATTCATCCGGCTATAATAAAAAATATGATAATCAGATTATAGTAGAAAAATAGAACAATAAATGCTTACTTACATGCCTCCCTAAAATTATAATAAAATTACAAAATTAGAATAATTTGAAAGTACTGTATTTTCATTAAGCATATTCTTTCTCACCAAAAGTTATAATTAAATTTGTTCCAGCCATGACCATCGTATGACCAGCTCGAACACTAGGAATAATTCCTTTGGCTATTATTTTCGTCCAAGTGTATGGAGAAGTGGTTGTATCCAACACGTAAAGATCATTAAAATAAGTCGATTGTAGAGAAATATCTAGTGCTCCTCCGTAAATTATAATTTTATTATTCCATGCTAGAATAAAGGCATTTACGGTTATTTATATAAGAATTATTATAGAATAAATAATTCAATCTACTTACTGCCAGCTGCACTATGATATAAACGTTCTGTAGGAATGTCAGAGCCAGTTGCTGACTGAGAAACACGATGATTTTTTTGATTAAAATATATACTTTAGTATACTTTTAGATGTTAAATTAATTACCACTTGAGCCCATCGACTTGTCTTTAGATTGAATACGTGAATTTGATCCATTTTTGCAAGTGTTTTGTAATCGTTATCTAAAACGCCACCTATCACATACATTTTGCCATCACTTAAAAGTGTCGAAGTATGAAGCGCCCTAGAATCCGGGCCGACTGGTAAATTAGACGTAGACCAAATATTCGTGCTCGTATTTACTAAAAACAAGTCATTGTTCAATTGAAGTTGACTCGAATAATCATTGTATCTTCTTCCAGCATAAAAAATTATCGTGGAATCATTAAAATTCGTTACGCCTGTATGTTCTTGTCGTCGAGTTACCTCGTTTATGCTATTGAAATTAGGAGTTGACCACGTTTGCGATTTGGTATTAAATACGGCATATGGATTTGCATTTGCAATTGGATTTTCACCGCCGTATATTATTAGCAGTTCGTTTTCTGCGCCACCAACATTTGCTGCGTGTGATGTAACTCTTGGAGCATTTGCTGAAGGGCCACGAATCCATGGCGGTGAGGATATGTCAAAAGATTGATCTAAGTTTAGTATCCAAAGTTCATTAAGGTCGGATGTTGAATTCCCGATAACTGGGTTTGTTGTTCGTCGTCCACCATACACATATAATCTAAATTATAGTTGTCAAGCAATAAAATATGCGAATTAAAGTTTGTCTTTTAATAACTGATTCAAAAAAAAATGCTTACTTATTATCGATTACTACTCCGACTTGGAAGCTGAAAGTTTTGGTTATTTTTCTAGAATCATTCAAGTAGCATTTATTCAACTTATTATGTACTCACCGTCTCGAATTAGGATCTCCTTTGACAAAGCAAAATGCTAGGATTAAATAAACGCATAATCTCATAAAGAGTGACCTCATTTTAATATTTGTGAATTTGAACCAAAATTCAATATGTATTTGTCAAAAATACATGTACGAGGAGACAATTGAAAATTTAATTGAAATGGTTGGGTTTCTATCAAAAATCAAAACAATCGTTTTGTCCTTAATATATTTTTTCTGAATAAAGTATAAAAGGAAATCCCGCATTTAGATCTTTATTGGTTTGCACATCATTATGAACCCATTTATCTCCCCATACATGCACAACGGCAGGTTCTAAAAGTTTTACTTACCTTTTGAAATAAGTGAATTGGCTGAATGTCTGTAAATTTTATTTTTTATTTTTGCAAGTTTGTAAAGTTTCTCGGCTTTATAAAAGATACAAGCAATCAGTATGTTATTTACGCGTTATGCACTCATTTTTTTCCTTAAAATATATACATGTAATTCGTAAAAGTAATTAATTACAACCCAAAAATAATAAAAACTGCCATTTTTAAACAAAATACACAAGCATCTGAACAAAATATGTTGCTAATTCATCCATTGCTTCTTGTCATCAATTACTTTTTTAACAAACCCATCCTCTCTTCCTGAAAATATTAATTGTAATATTTCTCAGGAAATTAAAATGCTGACTACGTAAACACAACTTTTCATAAAAGAGAGTAAGATTTTCAAATTATTTTTGAAAGAAATATAGTAAATGCTCTAAAAACGTTCCTTTTATTCAATATTTGATTGGCATTTAGCATACGTAATGAAATGAATGTTCATTTTAAAATTGCCTTTGTAAACCTATTTTGGCTCATGTCAAAAGTCGAAACTCTATGCTTTGACGAATTCATTATTAATAAGGTTTTAATAGGTTTAATAATAATCTTTTTCGGAAATCAATGCACATTTTAAATATTTCCCGTTACTAATTGGTCGCCCGTGATACTGCATATTGATATTTATTATCGGAGTCTATTTTTCCGGTAAAATATCATCCTAAAATCGCACCACTGATTATTTTTATTTATCATTACATAATTCAAATATGAGATATAATGAAAAGTATTAATATCGATATATTAAACAGTAATATAAATAAAATTTGAAATATTGCAAAAAGCACTATTAAATTATTATAGGTATAAATAATTATTGAAAGTAAAAGTTAACACTTTGAAAATGGCATTCATTAAACATCGGTGCCTTTTCTTGATTGTTGTTATTTGGGGGATATTAACAGGTAAACGTTGTGATTCAAGCTTCATTTTTCGAGAAACTTTTAGAGATTGCACAGTATACTCTTGACTTTGTTGTAGCAAAAGTGTATTAATTTTCATTTTTTTATTTATATATTAATATCTATTGCTAATGTGATCTTTGTTTATTACGGACGTTAGTATCCGGGCAATATATTAGTTATTTACCGCTCGGCTTCCGGGGTCACGGCTGCGCCGAAGCTGAGTGGTAAATAACTAATACTTACACCATAACGTTGATGAATTACATCAATTAATTGTAATACCTCAAGATGTTCCATCAATTACAAAAAAGTCACAGGGATATGACAAAGATGGTGAGTTTTGAAAATGTGGAACAACCCCTATCGCTATGTTGTTTTGCACTTCTAAATAGTAAAGTTAGTGTAGAACAACGTGAAATACATTATACTTACATTCACACTAATTTCACTAATTAAAAGTGTAGGGCTGTAGAATAACACATTTAACGTATTGTTTTACACTTTCAAAAACTTCCTGATGCTTATCCAACTTCCAAAACTCCTTAGAAAAATGGAAGCAAAAAATTTGCTAAACATGTATCTCATTCTGTCGAGCTACTTTGTTATTAAATATAAGAAAATAACGATAGCTTAAGCAGGTCATTTCATGTACTTGTTCATTCCCGCTAATCTAGGAAATAAACATTGACGACGCAACTACTGATTTTTAATGAATATGAATGAAATCACGGTTCGTAGATTGAATTTATATGGAATCCTCATTTCGTCCAATTCTACGAGATAGAGATGTGAGAGCGGGAATTAGAAGATTTGGGCGAAATTATGAGTTTATGTTGAGGATTTACGCGATTAATGGTAACAGTAAAGACTGTATTCGAACATGTATTTATGGGACCCTTGTCAGGTGATTCGAACACGATGAGATTCTACCGCTACGTAGCGGTAGGATTAAATTTTGCAGACGAAAATTAATTTACTATAAACTAGGTACGTAATCGTAATTGAACAAACCATACCGATATATACATGTATATAAAGAATTAAATTCTAGAATGTATATGAATAAAATAAAATAATTTTTTATAAAGTAATACGTACATGTATATGCGTAAACACAAAAAATTGATAACGGATAATAGAAACCGCTTTTGGTCGTTGTGTTTTAACTTGAAACACAGTTGATATCGATATCGATTACATGATTATCGTCAGGATTTAATGTTTTGAGACTCTAATTACATGTAATACTCTATAACGATAACGATAATGTTTATCGTTATACATGTTCTGTGTATAAATTAACCTTATCAGTTACAGCTAATAAAGAGCATGACATTGGAGGTGTTTCATCATAAAGTTATAGTTATCCTTGAAAGAACTCGATATATCTTCATTCTCTTGATTTCATCTAAATCTGTTTTGCAATACCAAAGAAAAAAATAATAATTACGTAATGAATTAAAACATATAACGATAAGCTGACAATTGTAGGAGCCTAAATATCCAAAATAAATTTATAATTAATATGATTTATCTTTTTAAATAGAACAGTATTATTTGGAATTGAACTTAATTTAGTAGTAGGATTCGACCGGTGTAAACTGCATTTGTTTGGATATTTTGATTTTGGTTAAAGCAGTAGGAATGTTTTTTTTTCTGTTATCCCATTTCTAACTTAAGACACGTTTTATTTTCTTTTTCTCTAAAGAGCTGTAGTACTGAAAATGCAAAATATTCGGTTTCTACTTCTCAAATGAAGTGTTGATAGAGTAAATAATAAATGACTTTTCTAAAATAATATCCCAATAAAAAATTTGAACTATCTGGGTACATCATTTTGTATATTAGGTCGTACTTCTTTATAAATATTAATATCGTATACAAACTATATGACTCCGCTCACCAAATGGTCATTCAGTTGTAACAATCTCGTACGTGAATATCTGCTAGTTTCGTGTATGACTTTTCATTTTGCACCTCTGGACTAATTAATATAATGATCGTATCTGCTGTGCCAGTAAGCCAAAATCAGCAATGTGGGCATTAAAATGCAATAACATATTTCAGGGTGAAGGTCACGATGCACAAATCCTCTGTAGATTTTACGAATTCATGCGCACTGACTGTCAAATTTTTCATGTTCAGTACCTACCACCAAATTTGGACTTATAAAAGTGACAACGCTGCTTAACAAGTATAAGGGCTGCACGTTCATAAAAATATCTGGAAGTGAAAATCCGAACTGCTTGAAGGATTCTTATTAAAACAGTGCTGACAATTGGACAATTTGGACATACTAAAGTGACGACATTGTATTAAGGCGCCAATATTGATCGTTGAATATAAACAACTTTATCCAAAGCATTTCTGCGTTCCTTAGTAAAAATGAGTAAAATTATTGCAAACTCATTGCTCGTAAAATTTAAAAATAAAAAAGAAAACGATTCAGTTATTGAAGAAATATATATTTTCTTTGATAAAACGATTCATTAAAGTCAAATATTCTATATATAAAGTTTTGTATGGATTTTTTGCATCATTTTGGGATAAAATCGAACAGATTCTTGAAATTGCTTTTAAAGTTTATGAAAACTCAGCAAAGACAATAATGCGATTGCTCAATATATACTGGAATTTTGTTACTACAATAGGATTGGTACACTTAAAGATAAAAGCAAGGCCTTTGAGTGGTTTTTGAAATCAGCAAAGAGGGGTGATGTTAAAGGACAATGCAATCTTGGTTTCTGTTATTGAAATGGTATTGGGGACACAAAAAGACGATATAAAAGCATTCGAATGGTCTTTGAAATCAGCAGAGGGTGGAAATGCTATAGGAAGATGTAAACTTATCGTAATGGTATTGGAACGAAAAAGATGACATAAAACCATTTGAGTGGTATTTCAAATCAACAGAGGGTGGAGATGCTGAAAGACAATTTAAGCTTTGCTTTTGTTATCAAAATGGTATTGGGACACAAAAAGATGATATAAATGCATTCGGATGGTATTTGAAATCAGCAGAGGGTGGAATGCTAGGGGACAATGCAGTCTTAGCTTTTGTTATGTTGAAAGCATAGGAACTCAAAAAGACGAGAAAAAACATTTATGGTATTTGAAATCAGCAGAGGGTGTAAATGTTGGAGGACAATGCAATCTTAGCTTTTGTTATCAATATGGTACTGGGACGAAAAAAGCATTTGGGTGGTATTTGAAATCATCAGAGGGTGGAAATGTTGAAGGACAATGCAGTCTTGACCTTCGTTACCAAAATGGTGTTGGGACGCAAAATTGTATTTGAAATCATCAGAGGGTGGAAATGCTAGATGACACAACAATCTCGGCTATTGTTATAAAGAAGGCACAGGAACTCGAAAATTTGAGAGAAAAGTTTAGGGTGATGATGTTAGAGGACAACGTGAACTTTGGTTTCTATTATCAAAATAGTATTGGGAGACAAAAAGATGATAAAAAGTATTTGAGTGGTATTCGAAATCGGCAGAAGGGGGACAATGCAATCTTGGTATCTGTTATCAAAAAAGTATTGATATACAAAAAGATGATTTAAAAGCATTTAATGGTATTCGAAATCAGCAGAAAGTGGAGATAGTAAAGGACAATGCTATCTCAGTTTATGGTATCGTAAAAGTATTAGGCTGCGAAGAAGAAATAGCAAAGCATTTGAATGATATTTAAAATCAGCAGGAGGATACAATCTTGACTTTTGTTATCAAAATGGTATTGTGACTCTAAAAATGTTAAAAAAGCATTTGCGTGGTATTTGAAATCAGTAAATGGAAGAAGTGCTAAAGGACAATGTCATCTTGGCTCCTGGTATTAAAATGCAAAACAATGACAAAGAAGCTTTTAAGTTGTATTCAAGTTCTGCAGAATCTGGGGTTAAATCCGCCCAATTCGAATTGAGCTCAATGCTATCAATGCAGATTTGGAGTTTCAAAAGATCTTTTTATGGCGTTGAAATGGTACAAAAAAGCTTATTAAGTCGGTCATTCTCTAGCGAGGGAGCATATAAAAAATATATTCATTTTATGATTATTTTTATTGTAGGTGGAGAACACAAGTATGCATTCAATAAATTGAAGTTTTTAAAATTTAAAAACGTCGTTTGTTCTTTTTGACAAAGAATAACAAATGATATTTAAAATTCAGTTCATTTAAAAACATATATTGGTGCGTATTTGTGTCCAACATAGTTTAAATATTTTAGCACATTTAACTTTTTATTTTTATAACTATGAGCTACTAGGTGTGAGTGCGTATATAGTACCTCCATATAATCACAAAAGTCCGGAGACATAAGTTAAACATATATACTGTACAATTATTTTCTATTAGTCAAAAAGTTGCGTAACTATATACGTATGAGGGATTTTTGTATGGATAAAATCTAAAGTCATCAAACGTTTGTGTTTTATAAAATGTATTAACATCTTTACAAAGAAGTAAATGCAAAACTTAATCCGCGAATATGATAGAATAAGCCCTTTCTGAGCATATTCACGGATTAAATTTTGTATTTACTTCTAGTAAAGAAGTGTATACATTTTGTAAAATACAAACGTTTGATGACTTTAGATTTTATGCACCATAGGTCAATAGTTTTAAATTAGTGAATATCTTAATATAATTGAAATATTAGATCGGATTTTTTGCACCTTCTTTTAACTAAAAGGCATTCTCAATATAACGAATACCTCTAGGCAAATAAGAGAAAATTTTTAAAATGTTCATTATATCGAAATTAATATGTTTATATGATGATCTTATTATTCTTCTGTAAGACCCACAGCGGCTCATTAAATCGGAAGCTAAAAAGAAGGAAATTTATCTGTTTAATTGAGATATCTATGATTTTTCCAAATTAATCCAGTTAATTGAGACAGATTAATTTGCGTTCATCTAAGAAGTATATACTTTTATTGATTTACCGATTGGCAGTCTTCTCAATTTTTAACCAAATGGCTTGAAATCATTATTAAAAAAAAACTTAGAGATTTTAGCTTTTTATTTCAATTAGTCAACAAGTATAAAAATACGAATTTGGTCAATTTGTGCGAATTTGCTCCAAAATTTTATTTTGTTCTAAGAAAATTTACAATACATTTTAAAAAATTTTTAGATATTAAATCTTAAAGTTATAAATATAAAAAATTGCAAAATTTTTGCTTTCAATTTTTAAGCAGTATATATTTAAAATACTTGTCCCGACATCTAAATATGTATAATATATATGAATTGTTTAGTTTGAAAATTATTAAGAAAAAACATTTTTTGTCAATAATTACGTATGATTCTCGGATTGCATATCTGAGATCTACGTATAATATCGATAAAAATATCGATAAAAAATATCGATATTAAATAGATTTACCATCAAATATACATCATGCTGTAGAAATTATTTTTTTTGAAAAGTAATTTCGGCAAACAATTCAAATGGTTTTGAATTTATAATATTTTTATATTATGGGTATAGAAACTCAAATAAGTTTGAATATCATTTCGGATACTATTAGAATTAGTTTCGGCATTTCGGCTTTATTAAGAAGGATAATTCTAATCAATGTCGCATACTGTATAATAGAGTTAATATTCTTTTCGTCTCAATTGATAATAAATAACTTTTCTCTTTTATTTACTTCTTCTGACATGTTTTTAATAGGACAATTATTGTTCGTTTTATGTTCTAGTTTATTGAAAACTCAAAGGTATTTTAATACGTTGAGACTCTGTCGCTATCAATAAAAAACGTATGTTGTGTTTGCACAGTTAATTCTTTTGAGATTAAATTTGAAATTGGCTATTTTTCTTTTCAGTGTCAAACACTTGTAAGACATATTAGAACATTATAAACAAAAATAAATAAGCGAAAATTACCTCATTTGCTTTGTTTGGAATATATAAACTAAGACTTGTAAATTATACATCAATATCTATATTATATTCAGTTAATTATTTAAAATAGAAGTATATTTTATTAATTATTAATTATTGTTTATATTTTTTTAAATTTTTTAATTATTAATTTTTAAATAAAAAATTTTAAATAAAATCCAAAAGTATTATTTATTATCAAATAACATAGTTTTCTTTATATTTCTTGATATGTCTAATATATATAAATTAAAATAAAATTAAAAATAATTAGTTATACTTTTATTTTTTATTTTATATATATAATATTCATATATAAACTCCAGCACACACATACAGTGACAATCAGAAATAATGCAATGACATCAAAATTTATCAATTAAACATAGTAAAATGCGGATTTTTCTCTTTATATATATAAAATTTTTCAATTTTACTAATAAATATTTTTTATTTTTACATTAAATTGAAGATAATATTATATATTTTAACATATATTTTTTTCAAATTTTTTAAATTTAATCTGATAAAGCTATTCTAATTGCATATAAAGTTAATTATTTTTTATAATTAAAATAATTGACTTTATATGCAACTAGAACAGCTTTATCAGATTAAATCGAAAAATCTGAAAAAATATATGTTAAAATATATGATATTATCTTCAATCTAATGTAAAAATAAAAAATATTTATTAGTAAAATTGAAAACTTTTATAAAGAGAAAAAGCCATATTTTACTATATTAATTAATAAATTTTGATGTTATTGCATTATTTCTGATTGCCAATATATATATTATATATTAATAATTAGAAATTAATATTCTTTTTGTAGCTAAATTTTCTAATAATAGTTTTTTGGCTGTTTTTTTAGTTGGTTATCTTGTTATAATATTGGTATTATTATTAGATTTGTATCTGATTAAGTTATTTTTATATCTTTTTAATAAAATTTTCTTATTTTTTTATACTTTTTTTACTGGTAAAATATTTTTCACTTAATTATATTTATTTTATTGATCATTTTTTAGTTGCTCTTTGGTGAAGTAATCACAGTTATCTTCAATTTTTTCTAATTTTCATTGGAATTTGAATTTTCTGAAGCAATTTGATCATCTTGAATAAATTTTTTAGGTTTTATTAGTAGTAATTTGGTAAATATTTTCTGTTTTCTTTTTGTTATTACAATTATTTTTTGACTTTCTTGAAGAGAATGAATAATTTTAACTGGAAATATTACAATTTGATAAAAGCTTTACATTATTAAGTCAGCTTTATTTTTGCAGTTGGTAATTAGTCTCTATTTGTCTTTGATGTGAGATTTAGTAAATTATTTTTGGCTTCTTGCTGTTGGTTCTATTTGTTGGTGGATACTGTTATAAATTTTCCAATTCACATTCAATTCTGAGTGTTGGTGAAATCCTATTGGTGATATTCTTGTGCTTTTGGTGAATTTTTTCTGATTTGAAGACTTATTTTGTGAGTTCTCTTGAATTGAATTTCTGTAAGGAGAAACTAATTATTGTCTTTCTTCATAACTTCTTTCAGTCTTATGAGTGGATTAATGTTAGATTAATTCGTTTTTGGCTTTCTTCTGTTGCCAACTATTTTTTATGAAATTTGTGCCAAATTCTAAATTATTCATAGCTCTTGTGAATTCTGGTTTTATTTCCTCCATTTTCATCAGAGAGCGACAACTTACTAATTTTGTTGTTGATAGTTTATTGTGGTCTACTCAGACCAGTTCTCGAGATCCTGAGTTATTAGTGTTAACTGTATAAATTTGCTTCTTCCCAACCATATTTCTTTTGTCACCATTCCTTTTTTCGCAACTCTTCTATTGCTGCTATCATCATCATTCCTAATCTATCTATCATATGATTTTTATACATGAGGTCATTAAAATGCATACATAACAGTATGACATGATTTAATAATGGAATTTTGCAAAAATTTGCAGTCAAAATCGCCCATACAACTTTTTCATAAGTGGCAGTAAAAAAGTCATAACTTGTCCATTATGTAAAAACAAAAAACTTTGTTATGTACAAAAACATGCTGTTACTATCTTAAACAACAGATTATACTAAAAGATTTTGAAATCATTTCAAAAAGATTAGAGAACAACGTTATTGATAATCTTAAATTCTTTATTAGCATAAATGAGTTTTCAACTCATATTAATGATGATTTAAAAGAAATTTCCCCGGAAATAGTTGAAATAATTTACAAAATAATGCAATTCAAGTTGAATAATGCCTTTTTTTTAAAATATATTGGTTATATTATTTATAACGATAAATTTACATGTACATGTATTTAGTCGTTAACATATACGTACATGTACACACGTCTATCACATTCAGATACAACTGTGCTCAATTACTTCAACGACAAAAAAATGAAGATGCATGTACATGTACGTATGCACCAAATTTATATATCTGTGACTAAAAATTGTCTTTGTTTCTTTTTGTTTTGGTGATGCAATACATGTACTTTTTGAGCGCCGCCACTGTAACTAATCTTGAAATTAATCTTTAACGTTGATATTAATATCGATATTACAGTACGTATAATTTTCCGAAGATCGGCAAACAGATTGCGTGTATAAAGTTAATTCATGTACTCGATTTTATTGCGTATATGAAATTAATAATGACGAGAATGAAGATATATCGAGTTTATTTTATTTCAAAATTAACTACCTAATAAGTATTAATATACATTATAGAACTACGTACACGAAACATAAAAGTTATCTTTTAATCGTTGAATCGATATTAAACCGTGTTTCAAGTTAAATATGCGTAGTTGCACAGCGACCAAAAGTGGCTTTTATTTACTTCATTATACAGTCACTTCCAATTTGATTTTTCCTGTTTACAGAAAAATATCTGTTTGAATTTTTGTGTTTAAACTAAGCAAAATACGAACAAAGAGACAACGGTAAAATTAAAATTAAATTTTGATAAATTTAGTCATGACTCGAATTGCATGTGTAAAGAAATGAATTAATTTAAACATTGATTGTTCAAAAGCTAGGCTGTTAATCGGTCCGATGGACCTTCGTTCCAATCCTCATCAGAAAGACCGAAGGAACCATTGGTCACATGCAGTTCTATTTAATAATTTAGCACAACAGAACAAGCAATAGCGGGTAACGTAATACGACCAGTACTAATACTAAATTAGAAATAATACGAACACATCAAATCGGATAGAAGAAAAGGATTTAATAAAACTCGCATAATATCGATATAATTTAAATACTCTAATAATAATAACAATAACAATAACAATAATAATAATAATAATAATAATAATAATAATAATTACACTGTAGCATTCGTAAATAATAATAATAATAATAATAAGAATGGCTTCAAATAATCCAAATACAATCATAACATCACCTACCGAAGCATACATATCAAAGTGCAAAGAATCAATGCTACCACCAAATCCATCACCGACTTTATCAACTTCTGCAACAGTATCATCTGCTATCTCAAATAATGACAACCATTTATCAAGTACACCCTCAGAAAATGATCCAAATAAATCATCGACGACTCAAGCTACGATTTCGATGTCAGAAGTTGAAACAGTTGCCAACAATAACAGTGGTGACATTGAGAAAGCGGCGTCAATCGAAGTTCAAACATTAGATATTCCACCGGAAAGCTCTACGCATTTGAAAGGAATAGAACTATTTCTGGTTATGGTTGGGTAATTAGCAATTCATTGATAATTTTGTATATCAATTCGATCGTTTTTCTGAATTACGTTATTGTTATTAGGTTGGGATTTGGAGTGTTTTTAGCTTCTCTTGATCAAACAATTGTCGCAACTGCTCTACCACAAATCGCTTCGGATTTTAATGCATTGGATCAAATCGCTTGGGTTGCAAATTCTTACCTTTTGACAACGGTAATTTATCTTTTGTTTGGTTAATTTAAATCACCATGGTATATCGACATGTGTAAATTAGTATTTAAATTAAATGCATTTAATTTAGACTGCATTTCAACCAACGTATGGTAAATTATCAGATATTTTCGGACGAAAAGCGACATTTCTCTTTGCAATAGTCGTGTTCGAATTAGGAAGTCTATTATGTGGGGTTGCTCAAAACATTACTTCTATGATTGTATTTCGTGCAATCGCTGGTATGGGTGGCGGTGGCATTCTGAGTTTGGTAGTGATTATTATATCGGATATCGTTCCACACCATGATCGTGGTAAATACCAAGGACTTATCGGTGCGGTATATGGAGCTGCTTCACTTGTCGGTCCTCTCTTGGGTGGTGTTTTTACCGACCACGTAACTTGGAGATGGTGTTTCTTTATTAATTTGCCATTTGGAACTATCGCAGCAGCCGCTGTCATTAAATATCTCAATTTTCCAAAACCGAAAGGTTCATTAATCAACAAAATTAAGCGTCTTGATTGGTGGGGAACTCTGGTTGTAATGGCCGCTACTATTGCTTTACTTTTGCCACTAAACTGGGGTGGAAATACATACGAATGGACGAGTCCAATTATTATCGTATTACTTGTAGTCGGTGCTCTCTTGTTTGTTCTTTTTGGATATGTGGAAGGTTGGATTGCTGTGGAGCCAGTTGCTCCCAGTCGTCTCTTTAAAGATCGTGCTGTTCTTGCATGTTTCAGCGTAATCTTTTTCAATGGCATGACATTTTTTGCAATGATTTACTATCTGCCACTTTACTTTCAAGTCGTAAAAGGTGAATCAGCCACAACTTCTGGATTAGAATTATTACCATTTGTTTTGGGTGTTATGGTATCATCAATCGGTGTCGGACAAACTATCTCGCGAAAAGCTAATACCCGTATACAACTTTTGGTGTTGCTCGGCGGTACATTGATTACTGTTGGTGCTGGACTCGCAAGTCTTTTGAATGAACATTCTAGTCGTGGAAAGCAGATTATATTCATATTACTTCCGGGTCTTGGCGTTGGTTTTATTATTCAAACGACATTGTTGTTCTGTCATGCTGCAGTTGATTATAAAGATATCGCGACTGTCACTTCTATGCTCGTATTTTTTCGATCAAGTATGTATTCGTCGATTACGTATATTTAACGCGTATTCTAAATCTCCTTTTCTATTCATTTGCAATTATTTAAAGTTGGCGGCGTATTTGGCGTAGCAATTATCGGGACAGTCTTCAACAACGAACTTAGCAATAGGATCGAAGCTTTAAAACTTGGTATTAGCGCAGACGCTGTGAAAAGTTCGACATACCTCAAAAGTTTACCCTTGAATTTACGAGAACCCGTAATTCATGAATACGTTGAAACATTACGAATCTCTTATCATGCCATGGTACCTGCCGGTGTTTTATGTTTTTTAAGCGCGATACTTATAGGCAAGAATAAAATAAGACATTGACAGTCAAAGTAATGGTTCTTCATGAGTATTGTGTTTAATAATAGAAGAAATATTAATAATCGACATTTGGTACATTGACCTTTTGTAATTTAGAACATTTTGAAAAACTTTATAGATACTCAAGGGTTAATTTACCGTTACCACCAGCAAAAACATATTAATTTATTCATAGATTTGTTTGAATTTAAAATTTTATTTAAAAAATGTACTGGTTGAAAACTCGACTTTTTGTGAATTTTACAAATAAAAGCTATGCTATTTCTTTTCAAATAGTAAATTTAAAAAGTACATGTATAAGATTTTCTGTGAACCCACAAGTTTTATAAAATAACTTACGTTGGTTCCATGTAGACCCCACGTAAACCATTCGTCAATACAAGGATTACATATACGCGAATCACTGGTCGAAAAGATTTCCCGAGTAAAAAATGTCTTACATTTAAATCACGTGACACTAGGAGATTTTTACATAAGATTTTACGGACCTATATAAGAATTATATAAAGTTCTACGTATGACTGTATTTTTTTACGTATCTTTTACATAAAATTCTTAAATGTAAATTCATATGAAAAAAAATATGTCAATTTTTACATAAAATTACGCAAAGTTACACTTCCATAAATCTTCATAGAAAATTACATTAATGTGACATAGCAATATGGTCTGTAAATCTACGACATACGTATCGATACAGATATGGTGCATAACGATAACATAGACTGTATTTTATAAATTCAATAAACTTGTTATCTAAGAATTGAATCCATCATTCTTTACTTGAAAATCTTCTGATTTGGTTGATTCATTTTCAAATAAATAAAAAGTGCAGATATCGCCAAATGATTAAATTTATGAGCAAAATACAATCGTCCCTCCATATAATCACCTCCTATATAGTTACACCCTCTTTACATCACAGTTCCTGATATTATGAGACATAGGGAATTTGACCTTCATATAGTCACAACCTTTCTAAAATTACATTTTTTTCGAGTCTCGAGGGAGAGAGTGACTATTGTATTTGTATGAAAATCAACATGAAGAATTAATAAATTTCTTTGGAAATAAAGTCACATTTCACAAACTATTGCATATAAGTAATTCGCAAAGTTATCCCAAGTTTTAAAAATCCGTATACTCTAAAGTCTATTTATTCTGTATTTATGCAAGGACAAAATTGTAGGGATACAAATTATTCTTCATTCAAGATTTCGATCTGAAATTCTTATACTAACTAAATTAATCAAAAAAATAGAATCGAAAAATATGTTGATTTGACAGAAAAAATGACACAATACCATAATCCAATCTAGCCGCATGTATTTAATTCGTGATTCAGTGAAAAATTTATTATTGATATTGAATCTGTTTTTGGTACATAAAGTTTGTTTTTCCTAACTCAATGTATTAATGAGTACACTATACATATAATGTTGTGGGCGAATCCCAATATCTGTTTTCGAAACGTTCCGGGTCATTGATATTTATGGTGATTGATTTCCGGTTTTCCGAAAGTGTACCGAAATGATGAAATATATCTGAATGTCCTGAGACAAAAAAATCCGGGCTTCTCCCAATTTAGAATCAGAAGAAACTCGGAAAATAAAAAATCCGGTTTTTCCAATTTAAAATCGGAAAATAAAAAAATTCGGATTTTAAACTCGGAAGAAAACCGGAAATTTTACGGATTCGACTATTTATATGTTTGCAAGTTTTAATATAATTTTTTAATTTGGTTGTTTATATAAAGCATTTTTTTAGTCACATATCCCATATGAATATGGGTAACAAGTATAATATGAACCATTAGACGTACAACTATTTTAAGTACCTCGGATACTGCCATGACATTTGGTCTTAATTATTATTTCAAATTCAATCCAAAAAGTTTTGAAGCATTAAAATTGGCAAGTAATACATGACATATAATGATAAAATGTCAGAATAAAAAGAGGACTTTGTACGGTAATATATTTATTTACAAATGACTTATATATTGAATATTTCATTTTCTGTGCACAAAGTATGCCATTAAACCTCCATATTTGCCACTTCAGAATTCTCTTGAATAAATTTATCATTATTTCGAGGAGCCATAATTATTCATTTGAAATTATTGAAATATCAAATGGGACTGAGTTTTGGGTTAATAGTTTGGCAAGTATATTTCATAATACCCTTCTGATTAGAATACGAGTGTAGAATATAAATACTTATTCAGCAATTAATTTGTAGGAATTGGTTCGAATTTCAATACGCGATTTTAATTCCGGCAGTTTCTTAGGATTTGTTTCGCCCCGGTTCCGGACTAGACAGTTGGCAAAAGATGCTAATAGCTTCCACAACATTAATACATTAATTGCAAGTTTTCATTCACTATGACTTTATGAAACTTAAAAATGCTGTTTATTTTTTTAAGTAATACAGTCACACCTCTCTCCTCTATAATCACATATAAATAACAGTACCTATGCTTGGAACCATCTAATATTGAACTTATAGAAAAATATTTCTGTGTAAGCACATATAGAGATGATTGTAATCAAAAAATGTACAATTTAATAAAATAAGCCTTCAGCAGATTATTATTTCAAACAATTCTTTAAATTGTTTCTATATACATGCAAAGAAATTTTATTCTATAAATATCATGCATTATTACTATATCATAAACGCTTTGAATATCTATCAATTTTATCAAAGTTTATAAAAGCCGCTTTTATTCAATTTTTAAAGTCTCTTATTATTTTTGACTTATTCACACTGAATATTTTTCAAAGAAATGGAATCGCAGAAAGAAACTGATTTGAATTCTAAACCAAAAGTAAAAGTTGAAAGCGACACTGATAATATTAGTAAACTTAATGATATTGATAATATTTTACCTAAAACGAAAATTACTTTATCCACCAAAAATCCTTCACCAATGAGCGCCAGAGAAAAATTAACAAAATACATCGACGATACCAAAGATCACGTATATATTGTAACTCACCATATAGTGCACCATCGTGTCGAGATTCCGAACGTAGTTGTTCCTAGAAATCCAGCTGTTACAACACTACCTTCTCGACTGACATTCCGGCAAAAAATAAAACATCAAATACGACGAGCTCTCGAACGTCTCTTTAGTCGGTTTCGCCAATTTGAGGATATTGTCGAAGAGAAAATCCATTCTGCGTCTGGAGCGATTACCGACGACGTTAAAGATTCAGTCGATCAAACAGAAGAGAAATTTTCTGATGCTGTTCATTCTGCTACAGATAAAATGGCATCACAATATGAAATATTAAAAGACGATGTTGTGAATGCATTTGAGAAAATTAAAGATATTATTGGTGAATCAAAAACAAATGAAAGCGAAAACAATAATCAAAATTTTCAATTTGCTCGTGAAAAATTTTTCAAAACTGCAAAAGAAAGAGTTGGAAATATTGCAAATGCAATTGAAAATACTCTCACAAGTCGATTCACACCATCAGAAGATACAAGTTACACTTCTCACAGGTTACCGAACAACGATCAACCTACGACATCACACCAAATTGATAATTTCGCTAGTAACGGTAAAGGATTCAATGAAAAAGAACAAACTGTTAATTATTCGATAGACACAAGTGCATTGTATTGCGCGATTTTTGTTCTATATTTTCTTTATTTGAGAATTAATCTCTGGCAGCAACGTAGAAGAACAGCCGTATTTGTTGGTGACGGTTCAATTGAAATGCTGAAATCAATGCAGAATCAGGTTGGTACTCCATCTGTTATTTCTGAAAGTGACGATATGTCTATTCCAAACGGCCAATCAACACAACAACGAATGAACTCTATTAGCGGTAATCAAGGTAACCGGAGAAATTATCTAAAGGTTCTTTAGTATTAAAAATAAACAAGATTAATTTCATTAAATACAATAATAGCCACCACATCTAAATCAAATCAACATCGCTCATTTTATCAAGCACCCTCTCCATGTGAATATGAGATGCTTATGAGACTCTGTGAAGCGTGCAATTTCTATACAATTACAGTACCCGTTGGTGTGCTTCTCCTTTCCATATTAGAAATCAATGGTCTACCGAATACCATATTACACGTGTTATATATCATTCTTGGATATAGCGCTCTATTATATATTCATGGAGGCTTATTTGGTCATTCACAGGAATTTGTTCTTGGGCGAAAAGAAGTAGCACAGCAGATTGGTTGGATTGCGTTGGCAGTGGCTAGTTTTTCTTGTGGTTGGTTGGCATTGTCAAGTTTTTGGATTTATAAAGGGGAGATTTAATAGTTTTTAGCATTAACTTTTTAGTGAATCTAGTTATAATTGAGTTTTTTATTGGAATTTTTGAAAGAACAAACTAATTCATCTAAAGGAATTTTATTCATAGTTCAAATATTTAGTGAAATTCTTCGCGTATTATGCTTATTTCAAATACAAAAAAATAACTTCATTACGCTTTTACCGCCGTTTGCATGTTTATAGATTTTTATTTATTCCGTGATTAATATGATTATTATTCCATCTCCAAAAAAAACTTTCATAAAATAATTGGGCTTTGTTTTGCTAATTACATTTAAAATTTCTCCGGCAAAAGCACGTTTAACATGTTTTGTTCGCTTTTATTTTGAGTCTTTTTGCAATCACAGCCAGTTACTGAGGCGTTTTCATCACAATAGACATTTGAGCACATCCATAACATGCACTAATATAAAATATTTGTTGGGTTAGGCAGTTGTGTTGTACCAATATAATATTTTTATTGGTTGGGCAGTTGTATTTTAAATTATCTAAAAAAAACTGTTAAAAGGCACCTGTACACTCGGCGGAATAGAGGCACCAGACACTTTATTAATCATAAATGACAGTTAATCTCTAATAGCTTGCAGATTTTCAATGCATGCCTAGCTATACTCTCACTTAACTCTAGGAATTGCTTCCCAATGTTGTGTAAATTTCGCGAAAAAATTGCTTGTCACACCCTTTTTTGAATACGTACGTTCAGTGCCGATCATAAGTAACTTACCCATGGTAACTTTCCGAAAATTATGTGTAATGCTCTGAAATTTTCCGAGCACAAAGAACATCACAAACACTGATCATTGATACCTTTTTATTAGAGATTCTATATTGTATGTTCATAAACTTTCGCATCCCAAATATAATCAGTCATTTCATAACACACATCTCAATATCTAATAATCTAATTCTTGACATCCAGTGATCCGATTTGAACAAAAATATTACGATTCGATTTATCTAATCTATGTAATCAATAGTGGTATTTTCGCTCAAATTGGATCACTGGATGTCGAAATATTACATACTAAAGTGTCCGATTCATCAATTTTTCATTATAAATTGATCGCCAAAAAAATTAATCGGTCAATTTAGGACAGGATATCTTGATCTCCAGTGATCCTATTCGAACAAAAATAATACCATTTGATTCGTCTAATTAAAATGGTATTATTTTTGTTTGAATCGGATCACTGGAGATCGAGATAAATTGGTTGCTTCATTTTTGTTAATATCAAAAAAAATGAATCTGCTACTTAGGATGCAATATTTCGACATCCAGTGATCCGATTTGAACAAAAATACTACTGTTCGATTCGTCTCGGCTAGAAGAATCGAACAGTAGTATTTTTGTTCAAATCGGATCACTGGGTGTCAAGAATTAGATTATTGGATATTGAGATGTGTGTTATGAAATGACTGATTATATTTGGATGCGAGAGTGTATCAATGATCAGCGTTTGTGATCTCAGAAATTTCAGAACATTACACATAATTTTCGGAAAGTTATCCGGGGTCAGTTACTTATGCTGGGGACTGTATGTATACTCTACATGCTGCATTGAATTGTTCTCTTGGTCCAATATGACGCTTACTCTCGAGACAGTGAATATAATCAGTTATCTATACAGTCACATTTTATAGAAAAAACTTTGACTGAACCTTTTTCAAACCTTTTGGATCAAGCTCAAAAAACGTCTATTTCATTCATATATGTCAAAAAACAAAACTGTGTATTCTAGCTTAACTCCAGAATCTCTGGTTTATGTTTTGCACTATACAAACAGACCTCTGTATAGGCACCTCACCAACTCGTTTTTTAGAAACTGCTTATTAATAAAAATAAAATTATAAGCACTACCTCTATATATGCATCACAATTGTATATGGAGGTTTGACTATATACCGCACTTTAGCTTATTACTCTCTCACAGTAATTAATAACCGGCAAAAGACGTAAAATATAACAAGCAACTATCTCACTATAAGAGTCGCGTCAAATATTTCAAATTGAAAAAACCTCCAAAAGATGCAACATGAATCAAATATGCGGTCGAAATCAAGAAACCTTTTATCGCAGAAACGACGAGGACCAAAACCTCCGAATCAAGAGTAAAGTGTTTAGAAGGTTGAAAAAGGGAAGTGAATTGTTTCAACGGCGAAAAAATATACACTGATAAACCCATCGGTATAAAAACCGAGATCTTCAATAGTTCGGTATTGATCAGGATTTGAGTGGCAAACCGAATGAGTTTATAGTGCAAATTAAGATCCGCTTGATCTCAATGAACTCTGTATTTTTGTGCAAGCGAAAACCTTTCGTTGAGATTCTTCAGTATGGAATGTTTGCAAGCGCTTAATGATTTGATATTTCCAATTCAAAAATTTGAATTTGGATCCGAATATTCGTAGGTAGTTTGTTAGAGGTGTTTTTGGAAGAGGGGGAAGAATCGTTCTTTGTAAACGTGAATTGTACTCTACAAGAAAAAAGATTTGGTTATGTTCCTGTGTGAATTTCTCAGTCTTCGTGATTTGCTTCAACCTTCAATGATGAGCAACAAAATGGAAAGTCAGACCATTACATCGACAAAACGTCAAAAACTAAATAATCAATTGTGTGTATTTCGCTAAAGAAAGCAGTTGAGCATACACTTACGCCTAAATATTGCAATATCGAACTTAAATATCCTCGTGGTGGAAATTCAGTCGAGAAAGACGGAAGTGTGGCCGCTTGAATGCTGTGAAATTATCGAGGGGCAACGTTTTTTCGCCGAAATATCTTAGTGATGATCGCAAAGATGATAACCTTCCTAAAGTGAGTATGGAGGTCGTGTGTTGGATTTCGCTAATGATAGGATTTCGGTGTAGTAGTCGATACTCAAATGACAGACACCCGGTCGAATTTTGGAGCTTCCGACTATTACCTATCATTCGTTTTCTAAAGACAGTGCAAAACTCACCCCGCATAATGGAACTGGAAGAAAATTCATCAAAGTAATATCTTGGTTTGTCTTGCGCTGTAATCAGGAGAAATACTTGCTTCGTCTGGAAGACGACAAATATCGTTTCTATGATACAAGTATCGATAAAAAACATGGGCAAGCGAAGCGATGCTTAATAACGGTAAAGTATTATTTATGCATTTTCGGATAATGGTATTAACCTGAATGTTCTTTAGAATTGAATGGATTCGTGGAAAGGCACTAGCAATATTTTTATATCACGAAAAATTATTCTTTGTTTATCAGCTAATGCCAAATCAACAGTCTCGACCTATGTGCCCACTAACCAGTCAATCATTGCCTCCGACGATAGGTGTGGTAGTCTTTTCTGATGCTTTGGGTTTTACCATATCCAATGATAACATTCATGACAACCTTTTACTGATGTCAAAGAAGTGATCATACATATCCAAGGGGGTCGATTTTAAAAGATATGCTGTAAAATAACAGATAATCGATTTGAGAGTATTTATTTTTTATTTAATGTTCTTGTTCATTTAAATTATCATCTACACTACGAAATTGTCATAACTAAATAAAAATCAATTTATACTATTACTGTTATGTCTATATTCAAAATATCAATTTAATTTACTAATTTCCTGCTGAAGGTGTAATCCTTCTTCGTCTTCACTCACCCTATTTACGATTGTTCAACAAAAAAGAATTAAAAAATTGAGATACTAAACAAACCAGAAATGGAAAACAACAAACTGACCTCGGAAAATCTTCCCCACTATTCCGTTGGGTGTTCTCAGCATCAGCGCTGTGTCTTTCATCGAAATATTCTTCGCCATCTGGATCATCGCCAATATCAAAAATTGCACGATCATCTTCTTCATCATCAACAATCGTCGTGCTATTATTTCCATTACTACTCGGACGATCGCGATACTTTACATTGTCATACCCTAAATTTTCGGCCGCGCGAAGAGTATTAATTTCCAAATCCTCCACGTCTTCTTGTCCTAATTCATCACTCATCGCGAATGTATTTTCTCAGTGAATTAAGTTATATATAAAAAAAATTGCGACACATTGTAATAAAATGATAAGCAAAAAAAAGGATATCGTTTGTTATTCGCCGTCGGCCGCCATAAAACAACAATCACAATAAATACAATCAGATACAAGATATTTAACCATCCATCAAGCAAAAACCACTTCCAATGCCAATATTTTGCACGATAATCCGGATCTTCTCGAGTCCAATAATTCATCAGATTTATCACGAAAAATACGCCAAGCACACAAACCGAGAATAGAAGTAATCGAAATAGACGCCGATACATTAATGCTTTCACCTTTTGTCGTCGAACTTCAAGCGTCTGTATTGTCTGAGTTAATGATTGTAGCGTCCACATGTGAAAGATTGTCATTGTGAGCGCGAGAGGGAATATAATCAATAAGACTAGTGGACCACTGGTTTCTGGGTCAACCATCATTGTGCCAGCCGCATATATCACACCAAATATAAAGTGTGCGCCAGCTAGAAATCGACACTTTGTCATTGTGCTTCCTAAAGTAGGTCTGTTGAGTAATGATCAATATGGATATGAATATGTGGGTTGATAAGTTAATAATTATGCTTAATGTAGGCAAATAAACTTACTTTACAACACCGTATCCCATACAAACAATTAAAAGCATGAAAAATGATATAGAGTTTCGTCCTGCGTTTAACACTGCGACAACCCAGAGTAAAACTGTCGCTATAATTTTAAGAGATCACGTCAATTGTGAATTAAACTTCGTGTAGTATGTTAATATCAAAAATGCGCTGTCGTATGACATTCATCGACTTACACGGTGATCCATATGCATTATAGTTTTCCCAGTATCCCCAATTAAATGCCATCTCAATCATCAGGAATAGGATTACACCTGAAATATAGTTCTAAATAAATTTCGGAACATCATATTTTAGTTGCTATTAATGATATATTGTTTCCAATGATTTGCAATATATACTAATGCCATATATGATATTTACCTGCACTGGAAGAATTTCTCGCCAATGCATTATGCTTAGTACCATCCACACAATCCCTATCCCCAAATACACTAACGACAATAAACCGTAAAACTATAATGGCGTGTAAATGACAAGAAAATAAAATATCTAATCAGTTGTCTTAATCGATACTAAACTCGTTCAATGTGAATTTTATTATGCAAGTTCAATAAATTCAATAAGATTGCCATTTGTCACTAATCTCGATTATATCTAATCTAGTGTCGAAAAATTAACAATACGCAATTTTCTATAAGCAATCCTCCAAATAGTAGATATATTGCATTGAAGTGTATCAATTTTTACTAAACTTTATTAGCTTCTATGAATGAGCCTCCTTGAACAAACAAAATTCCAGAGAATAAATGATCGATCTTGAAAGTTTATACGCCTCCTCAATGTAGATTGCTAATGTATACTCATATATGCATTAAAGGCCATCGTACTAATATAGAGAACTGACATAAATAGCCAATTTGCTGCACATAGTAATACGATTTTCAAATAACTTTGTGCCCAAATATAATAATGCGGAATTTTCATGTTCAGAATAAAGATTCAGTCCGTTGACTATACTCATTTTCGTATCTTGATATCAGTGCGTCCTCGACTTTATAAAAATTCAAAACAATAAATAATGCTAGTTTTTTGACTCACCGGTAATTTCGGATAGTCACTGCCAGGTAACTCACCATACGGATTCCGCCAATCTATTATTGCGCTGAAGGTACCACCACCATCTTCTTCTACCTTTGTAGCAGCAACACAATAATAACCCGTCTTCTCCACTTTATTATATGTATATTTTGTTTCTGAAGTTCCGCTAGTTCCGCTAAATTTGAAGGCCTTCGTATCAAGAGTTCCTGGATCTTTGTCCGGGACAATGAAGCTTCCATATTGTGTGTCATTGCAATATTTTTTTTCAAGAGCCTCCTTGTTACATATTAAAACTTTATCATTCTATATTGATCAATTCAAAGGTTTGTTTGGTCAGTTCCGGGAAAAATGAATTAATAAAGGATTTATCAATTGTGAAAAATAAGCGTCACCTCATCTTCTGGATGTCCTAGTTTAGATTCATCTTTACTTTCGAAAAAAACTACTGCAACATCTACAGTCGGAATAGGCTCGAATTTTACTGTAAAAATGTGTCAGAAGGTAAATGTACTTTCTAAAGCTCTTCCTTTTTGAATTGTTTAGTTGCTTTTTTTACCTGTGATGGAAGGATCCACACCTCCCGGGATCGCGCTTTTTGCAAACATCCCAACACATATTTTATAATATTCTTCTGTCTTTACAGAATCACAAAAAAATCCAATGTTTTTGAGTAAAGAAACATACACCCATTAATAGTAATTTACAGGCTTATTATTATATATTTTTACCAAATCGTATAGTTCTGCTTGAGCAACTGCTATACACGAAGCAGCAAACACACAACCGAAAGACACCAGTCTTTTTAGATGCTTCCCGCGCATGTCCGAGTTTAAATTTCAAGAAATAAGTTTGAAGAAATTAAAATTGGCACACATACTATGACATGTAGCCTGGGAAAATATGATTGGGCCATGCTTAGTCATGATTAGTCTTGAAATTAACCCTTATACTCGATCGGATATTCTGAGACTAATAAATAAATCCTTTTTGTGTTTAGCCGAAACGACATTTTTTTAGCAAAAAATGTCGTTTCGGCTACAAAAAGGATTTATTTTACTTATTCTCGTTGTGATATAGAGAAGGAATTTTCACTTGATTTCGTTATAATGAATTAGCGACTCTTGTTCTTTATCATTTTGAAATCTGACTGTAGATTGCCTATTATATTTCTTTAAAATGATGATGTAATTATACGAAAGCTTTACTAAGGTGATTATATAAAACATGACTAGAGAATTTATTATAATTAATATGGTGCATAACATTTAAAGTCATCAAACGTTTGTATTTTATAAAGTGGATAAACTTCTTTCCTAAGAAGTAAATATAAAATTTAATCCGTGAATATGCTCAGAAAGGGCCTATTTTATCATATTCACGGATTAAATTTTATATTTACTTCTTAGGAAAGAAGTTTATCCATTTTATAAAATACAAATGTTTGATGACTTTAGATGTTATACACCATATCGATATAGAATAAATTTCCTATGATAAGTAACGGTTGATGCTGAAATTAACGCATCCTATTGGCTGATCAATTTCTCATTGGTCAAATGTGATACTATAAATTGTTTTATTTTTGAAAGAGAAACAAGTGAGTGAGTTTAATAACTAAAAAATGGTTTATCAAAAAAAAGGAGCAAAAATATACAAAAATAACAAAATAACACAATATATAAGAAATAAGATCACTTAGAGACAAAAATAAAAATATGATTATAAAAAGTATAATCATTTAATAACAAGAAATATATTTTATAATAAACCAAGTATAAATCACAATTCCAATAGATGAGAGATTAATTTTTAAGTTAAATTATTAAAAATAGATCATGTGTATTCATTTTTTTTTGGATATAATTATACTTTAAATTAAGTAACCAGTTTATTACTTAAGTATCATAACAAAAGTATCAAGACAGTATATTATTATTATTAATACAAGATAATTAATATAATCTTCGTAAATTCTTGAATTGGTATCATTTTCAATATTTAAATTTAATATATATAAATATAGTCAAATCGGATAATTATAACTATAAAAAGTATTTTATGGTGTATAACATTTGTATTTTATAAAATGGATAAACTTCTTTCCTAAGAAGTAAGTATAAAATTTAATCCGTGAATATGCTCAGAAAGGGCCTATTTTATCATATTCACGGATTAAATTTTATATTTACTTCTTAGGAAAGAAGTTTATCCATTTTATGAAATACAAACGTTTGATGACTTTAAATGTTATGTACCATATCTCGAGATTTTAATTAACAAATAAAATCCGCAAATACATAATTATCTATTTTTTTGTTTTTTAATTTGCTTGATGGTATGTAAATCGATGAGTTTCAGAATTGTGTAAATCTTTATATTATTGAATAAATAGTTATTTTAGCCACCAAATTCCAATTTTAAAATACATTTGTCCAAAAGATTATCATTTTTACGGAATATTTTATATAATCTTTTCTCACACAAACTACTGGAAGAATAATTAAAAAACATCAATAATAATTCTATTATGATTCTTGTTGTTGACGAGGTGGACGATCAGTATTAGGACGTCTCGGACCACGAGGACGTTCAGCAAGATTATTCAATGGCACAGGGTTGATCACATTAATACCCGACAGGTTTTCATGATTCAAAACTTTTAAGAGTTCCTAAAAATAAATAATCGTTGAATTCACTATCAAAATAAATATGCACACAGCTAATTAAAGAATAGAGATTTGATACTTTTGTCTCCGGATCAATCTCTATATTATCAATGGCCAGGGCTGAAACTTCTGGTACGTAGTTGTCTTTTCGTTCACGCTCTTCTTCCTGCAATTTGAAGGAAATACCACGAACAGGACCTTTTTGAATACGTTTCATTAAATGTGTTGTGAATCCAGCGATTTTATTACGGAGCCTTTTAGATCTGTGTTAAATAACATGTTTTTTATTATTGTGAAGTGACTATTGAAAACAATCTATTTCCTCTTAAATATGACAAGTAAAAAATAATTACGCGATAATTGCAACTTCATCACATATCTAAAAAAAATAAATTTCTTTAATCTTAACTAAACAAATAAAAAAAATCACGGACTACGGAGAATGATTAATATACTCTACTTTTTTGTTTGTTTGAAAGTCAAGGGTGAGGCGTGGATAATATTTTTCGATAATAACACGGGATGCCTTTTGTTAATTAATGTCACAGAAGTGAGATATAGATACAATTGAAGACCAAAAATGATTATAAATATATGAATTTACCTTCTTGACGGTCTTTGTTCTGACACGACCCTAATTATTAACAAAGATTTTAATATTAGACATTTATTCACTATCTACTGTTAAGAGACTCAAAAAATCTAAACCCCTTGTCTTGATTCCTTGTAAGGTATCAACTAAAGTAGAAAAAAACCAAACTCACCATTTTGACTTATCTGCTTATATTCCGAAAAAGTACGTGGAAAGACAGAGTAAAAGAGTGAAAGAGGAAGTTTCAAAAGTCAATGATCAACTAACAAAAAAATTCTTTGCCATTCAGTGATCGTCGATCAGGTGACAATCTTCCAGCATAATGTAATTAAATTAGCAAAACGCGATATGTTCCCTTCATTTATCATTTCTCTCGTTCTATTCTCCGCAGAATTCAAATAAAATCTTTTAATAAATCACGTTGGAATTTAAAACAGAAGAAAATGTCTAAACCTGCTTCTACTACTACACCAGCTCAACAACCTACCCAAGAATCGGGCGAACCTGAGCGACCTGAAGTCAAAGTGACTAATAAAGAATACGAGTACGCTGAAAGAATGATTACTACTATAGAGGATGAATTCGATGATGTAAAAGACACGCGTTTTTTTATAGTATTGCTCTTCCAGTCTGTCAGACAGCTTCTGACGCGTCTTTTTTCTTTTTTTGTAACTTATAATTATAGTATAATGAAGAGGAGGACGAAGACTATCAAGAACTTATCGAAGTTTGTTTATATTTTGCACTTTAATTGCTACGAAAATCCGTGTTTTTGTAAATTTACAAATAATAATACGCATTTGATTAACAATGTTGCATATTTATAATAGGAGGATGAGTCGGATGATGAAAGTGACGACGGTTCTGAAGAGATACAAATCGATCCTGAAGAGGTATTTAATAAGAACAAGCAATTTCAATAATCAAATTCACCATAGCATTATTAATCTCCTCTTTCTTTAGGTCCAAGACCTTATTCGAACAGCTGGTAAAAACTCTGAATCCTATTCACAATACTATTTTTATTTAGTTTCAACTAATGAATATTGTAGTCGCGCCACTCCCCGAACTGGTCAAAGAACAACTTCTTGACCCCACTGCCACGATGCTACGAGACGGCAAGGTTAGCCCTTTCAATTATTTTTCTACTTATTCATATACAATGAATTAACAATACAATAATTTAATAGAAAGTCACTTCTCCCATGAAGAACCAGCAAGGCATTGATCAAATCACCGAACAGTTCAGAGTGATGCTTACTTGAATGTGTGCTGCCGTCTTTTTCACATTTCTTGAAATCAATCACCTGATATCTATCTCTTCAATGTCTCACTTTTTACTAAACTTCTCAGAATTATAATCATTGGATAAATCTCACTCACATTCTGAAATAACCTCTTCGAGATTGCATTTATTTCACATACTCAATAATCATATATTAATAACATGAATTAAACTTAATTTATCCGATTTGTATTAACGTTTATTATATCGCATGAATTCGATTAAGTTTTAAAATGACATCAACGAAATTAAATTCATTAATAGCGTATACAGCATTTATTACGCGCGAAAAATGATTATATTGAATTCCTTTTTTATTGATATAATGATCTGCTGTTGCCACTAAGAAAGAATTCAACATTATTATTGGCAGGCTGAATAATAGCAAAAAATTGATCTTAAATTAAATCTAGCTTCCCAAGATAATTATGCGGCGGTAATCATAAATAAATCCGCAATATATAAATTTTATATAAGAAAAGGGATTTGATGATGCACGGTTAATTGTTTGCTCTTTGACAGAAGCATCAAAGAGAACAACAATAGAAAACAATTGCCAAAGATACAATCCCCAAAGACTAAATTGCCGGTGATACATAGATACATATAAATAGACAAGTTAGCAGAAATCAAAAATAGATCTTTATTCCATATCCATATGAAACATGTCATGATCGTGATCCTTTGGTTGTTCTAGAAAAAAAAAGAATCAATATTATTTTTTGGTAATTTTTGTTTGGAATGAAAGTGGAAAATAAAAGCACAAAGTTTACCATGAGAATGACCATCTTCAGCAGCACCAGTTAGTGGCTTCGTCTGATGATTATTACTATTAGTCTCAGATTCGTTTGACTGTTGATGTAAGCTGGGGAGAGCGGGTTGAGGTGGAGCCAAATGCCCCTGGAATTGAGTTGTCGCTGAGGAGTTATCGTGAGCAGTATGATGAGGATTAGGTTTGGTCACACCGGGGATAAAAGCCAGATTGCTAGGTGGAGTTTTTGCCAATGGAGAATTGGCAAGGTTCAAGAGTGTACTACGATCATAAACAATCCTGGAACCTATGTAATTACCAAGTATTGTCACATTTACTAATTTAATATAGAGTCTCTATACAGTATGGGCTGTCTTGTGTATTTGCGTGTGTTGATCTAAAAATATATATTATCTAATTCGTAAGACCACTATATAGAATTCTTGTGTTTTTTATCCAAATAGTCAAGATCAATCATGTATAACTTTCTAAATAATACACTTGGACATAGAGAGTATATGCAAAAACTTGCGTGTATAATTTTAACGAAAAATGTCTCGTTCGGAACACAAAGATCAAGCCCGAAAAACAAACGTATTCTGTTGTCAAGCTCTGAAAAAAAACGCAACACAAAATACAGACCTCCGGGTGTACTCGAATAAATAGTGCCAGCAGGTGTGGTGCTAAAATGAGTAGGATGAGGTACACCAGGCTCAGCCTTTTTAATGGCAGGAATGTCCCTCGCGGTTGTCGTTGATGACATCTTTTGCTACCTACTACTACTGTTATGAGGAGAGTCCGCACAAGCGCGAGAATAAAAGCGATAAAGAACAAAAAATAGCTAGTCTCTCGTGAGGATCCTTGGACGACGAAGAACGAACCGGCGGATGGTCAAATAGTGGGTGCAGTGATAGACTATATAAACACATCTGCCTACTTTGGGATGGTTGTGCGACATGCGTAATTGAAGTAAATGAACTCCCTTTTTGATTCGGAGAAAATAAAAAATGTGAAAAATATGGAAAACAGATGTCAAAATCTAGCTTGAAGTACTATTAAAAAATGTCGAAAAAGCAATTTTACATATAATCTTATCCTCAGCTCTAACCTAACCCTAATCCAAACGATAAAATAACCTTTAACATCAATTTCCTTTGATCACGTGAGCGTGGATTTTTGAAGGCCACGTGTTCCTGCATTATCCATCCGTAGACTTCCCGTTTTTGATTTATTTAATTAGCACGCACGTGAAGATTCAAAAAATTTCAAAAAATTTAAATACTGGTCAAGAAAAATATGGAAGGGAAATAACCAAAATGAAAATTACTATCACCTCACGCTCTGGGAAATCCCAAAAATCCCTAATTACTCTCGACGTGCCTTCAGACGCCAAAGTTGACCAACTAAAGCGAGAAATACACAAAAAACTGCCAAAATATTACCCGGAACGTCAACGACTGACGTTTGATAATAAGCTACTTGAAGACAAAACTTTGGCAGAATATGGTATTCGAGATGGAGATACTGTGTTATTTAAAGATTTAGGTATTTCAGTTGTAGAATATATATTATTAACGTATTTACAGGTGGAATTTCGTTGTTAATGTGAAAGAATTTGGTTTTTCACAGGAGTACAAATTGGCTGGCGAACTGTATTCCTTATAGAGTACATTGGCCCTCTTATTCTGCACCCAATATTCTATTACTTCTCTACCGGAATTTACGGGAAAAGCTTTGAACATAGTGAAATGCAAACGTGAATAATTATAATAAATATTATTATATCAATTAATAAAAAAAAACCAAACTAACTACTTTCTTTTATTCATAAACAAGCATCACTTTTTATTTGGTGCTAATTCATTTTACAAAACGCGAATTGGAAACAATTTTCGTACACCGATTCTCTCATGGTACCATGCCACTCTTTAACATCTTCAGAAACTCGGGGCACTATTATTTATTCAGTGGCTTGAACCTCGCATACTGGGTTTACGGTCCGTGGAATGCTAGAGGTACTGTTGGTGCTGAACGAGAAAAATGGTATATCTGGACTTGTGTTGGAGTTTGGACTGTAAGACCTTTTATCTTTATCTCTCTTTTGACGATCATGATCGATTCAAACCTAATCTAAAAACTTGTATTTTTAATAGTGGGCGCAACTTTCAAACTTAAGCGCGCACATAACGCTTCGTAATCTTCGTCCACCTGGCACACGTGTCCGAAAAATTCCGTATGGTTATGGTTTCGAATTGGTCTCGTGCCCGAATTATTTCTTTGAGCTTGTTGCTTGGGCTGCTATTGTGGCATTAACGAAATCCGGTGCAGGTAATTAAGCTTGTTCAATTTTTTCAGTATCATGTTTTAATATGAATATAAACGATATATTAACTCATTTTCTAGCATTATCCTTCCTTGTCATTGCTGGTGGGATAATGTACCTCTGGGCTGTGAAAAAACACAAAAATTACCGTAAAGAATTCAAAGATTACCCTCGAAACAGAAAATCTATGATTCCATTTATAGCCTAATACTAATAATAATCAGACTAAAGACATTGATTGTCGGTTTATAGTTGAAATACTTTTTTTTTATCCGTATTCCATTAATAAAATTCGAGATTTTTTTACATTGCAAATTCAGAAATATGAGTCACAATGATTTGAGAAATGAAGTAGAAATTTTTCAAAAAACGCGGATCATTAAACTTTTTATTGTGTGCAAAGAAATGAATCCCGCTTCGCCTTTCTCGCGAACTACCACTGCTTTGTTATACTGGAAAAGGCTCTCAAAGCCAATTTACTTCCGAAAGCCGTTTAACCGTATAGATTATCATCGTTACGGGTACGGGTTATATAACTTTAAGCATTTTCGAGTAGCGTATACGACTGACGCCTCGTCTTTGGATATGTCTGAATCCTCAACGATGCCACCAGAGATACTGGAGAATACACCACCAACGCCAAAGTCAACGCCACCAATCAAGACTAAAGCAAAAAAAAAAAAAAAGGAAACAAAAGACGCCATGATTAGTGCAATCGAGGCACCAGAGATACTGGCGAATACATCACCAGCGCCAAAGTCAACGCCACCAATAAAGACTAAAGCAAAAAAGAAAGGGGGGAAAGCAAAAGATGCCATCATTGAATCAACTGAAACATCAGCAGTAGCAACTGAATCCTTTACACCAACAGAAACAACAAAAACATCAAAAGTAGCCACAGAGATAACAGAAGCAACAACTACTAAAAAGCGAACAAAGAAAATGTCAGAAGACATCTCAGACACCACAAAAAGAATCCTGAAGCTAAGACTACGTAAGCCAGAACTTCTGCCAATCGAAAAGGTCCCCGAACTTTCCAAAGGCCTACTAAGTGACCTTTGGGTCGAACGATACAAGTTAGCCACGAAACTCCGTGTCAGTCCACCACCAGAATTACCAAAAATAGAATCAACCGACTCAGCAATCGAGGGATTCAAACCCATCGGTGATGAATTACGTTCGGTGCAAATAGGACTCGCCGCGTATAAGCGTTTAATCACCGACGTGTATATGGGATTCACCGTGCACCAGCTGCAACTTTACCTAAAGAAACATAAACATTCTTCGACGGGTAAAAAAGCCAAATTGGTAGAGTCGATCATTAGTGATGTATGGAAAGTTGAAGATCCGTACCAGAAAATTATTGGTCAAGAATGTATGTCTCATAAAATATCGTGTATTATACGACTCGTGCGTGTGTGATTTTCTTCCGGGGTACTTTTTATTGTTCCAAAATTCATCACAATCTAATCTTTTTATTGTTATTATTATAGCTGTGAGATGCGATGCAAAGGACTTATATTTCTTGATAGGTCCAGGTATTACTGTTATTATGCGCATCTTTTCGTTTTGTATTCTGATTTTAATTACTACTAATATTATTATACAGAGGCCGAAACTTTACAAGAAATCGAACAAAAAACTCCTGTAAAAATTCGTATCAACGTTTCCACATTTTCTTACACGATAACGGGGCCTCGATCAGAACTTCCAAAAGCCAAGAAGATTATTGCCGAATCGACGGTGATCATTTAATTCATAATAAAAAGTATTCTACATATAATAAACTAATGATAGTCTATTTATGTGAATTATGAAATTTCAAGCAATACACATCACGCACAGTGGAAGTGCCTCCAGACATAAAGGTAGACAACCGTGCCATGTCAGAGATTTTACCCTATATACAAGATATATGTAAGAATTCAGGGGCGTATGTTGAGATTGATGATGAAAATAAGGTACGAAAGTCAAATCAATATAATTGTGTGACTCTTCATTTTTTCCTTTTATCATGAATGCTAATTGTCTTGAAATTAAAGCTTATAATTTCTGGTCGAACGTCTACTAGCATCGAGGAAACAGTCCGGTTATTAAATATAGCTTGGGCTAAGGTCATTTATTTTTTTTTAAGTCGATAAACTCTTAGAATTCATCATACTAATATTATGTTGTATAAATATAGCCTGATCACAATGAAAATCGAATAACAATGTGTAGTAGTATATCTCAAGGCGCTCTAAACTATTCTCTATTTCCCGTACATGACTGGCAATCAATGTCACTGTTTATAAGACATTTGAATTGGTGGCGTGTTGGTAGAGTTTTCGATCAAGTAAGAGATTAATTTATATCACAATAATGAATATATGGTTTTGGCAAAAATCAGCACATAACCAACCATAAAATTATTTTAAAAAAGATCACGGACATCTCCCTAATAGAAAAACCAACAATCTCTGATAAATTATCTTCCATAAACAAGAGTCCAAAGTATTTTTTGTCATATATGCCTATTTACATTCGTTCAGGCAATAATTGATTGTTGATCTTTTCAGCATGAAACATATTAAGGTAGATCTCGACGATATCGAGTTTTCGAAGTTCGGCGAGTTTCTGTGGACGTATCTGGCGGCGAATGATAATGATCAGATAACGAGTATCTCCGATGTGGAAGTATATTCGGTGTAAGGATTCGTTTAAGAGAATTGTTTGATTTTTATTTTGTCGCTTGATAGAAAATATTAATTAGCTTTTATGGTAATAATATCATAGGTTTGGACATATTTTATTCCATGACAATTCTACAAATAATCAGAATTTGTTCATCCCGCCGCTTATTCCTCCGTTTCAGACTCTATTCAGTCGTGAGGGATATACAGATTGGATGAAAGTAGCTGAACCTACCCAATATTTTTTGGCAAAGTAACAATAAATATTTTATGCTTTTTTCTCTTTTATTTATTAATACACTCATACGTTTTGTCCGATTGTTTAATAGTTATCCGTATCTTGGACTTGTGAGAGAACTTAAACCAAATTCAACAACAAAATTTGTTGAACTTGAATACCAAATATCAAATCAAGAGGAGGAGGAACGAAATTCCGAAATCATTCCTACAAATCCGAAAATTGAACGCGTCAAGTTAAAATTCGAGCTGGAAAAAGAGCAAATGGTGTTGAAGTCGATAGAAGGATCCAGGCAAAATTTATTAGTGGATATGTTAATGATGGATAGGTATGCATGGGGAGTAAAGGTAATTATTTAAAATTTTACTGTTAATTTATTTTATCATTATTTTTTATCATCAAAAAAAGACCATCAGATTTCCGCATGGTAGCGTCGCGAAAGATAAAATTATCAGCTTCTGATGTGCTTCCGGATGGTTTTCTTGAAGAGTGTTCATATAACAGGTTTTTTTTTTACATTACCATGTAATTGATTTATCTGAATAATACGTGGAAACTTAATTTTAGTAACCAACCTTTTTTAGTTCCCATTTGAAAAATATCCAATGCCCACCTACATTGACATTTAAATTGTCCGAGGATGATATTAAAAGTCAGAAAAGATCACCTTCATATAAGCTAAATCGAGTTTTGGTGCACAATAATCGAAATTTCGAGTATAAAGGATCATTATTGGTGGCTGGTAATACGCGAGAACAAGAAACAGGGGTAATAAGGAACGAACTGAGATTGTATCAGATTCCCACATCCACAAATACAACCGCATCAAAAACAACCGCCACTGGACGAAATAATATTATTTCGTCGCCGGCTTCAAATCATCTCCATCAACGAAAGAATAATCAGGACAAAGATTTAGATAGTAGTTCAATCGCAGATTTTTCATCATTATTTGACGATGATTCGCATACCACCTCCGAATCACCAGATGGCATCCGAGGGATAGATGACAGTGATTCTTTGGATGCTTGGTCACCGTTTAATGACGATGAAGACGATGCAGACGTAGACGATGATAATGTTAATGTTGATAATCTCATTTTCTTGAAAAGTGAACCACCACCAACAAAAGAAGCTTTCAATGATGAATGGCAGACTTTTATTTCGAATTGTATAGAAATTTCTAATAAAGAACAATATAGTTTTATTAATAAAAAGAAGCTTCATTGATAACATAGAATATTAATTTTAATTTGTTGATGGTATTTGTAATATAGAATTTATTCAGATCGCACGCAGCTGGGCGAAAGTAACTTTATTGTTGGTAATTAATAGAGCGTCGTGAAAGCAAATCTTCCTATCTACTCCAATCTCAAATTGAAGTGGTGATTATGTGGTGATTATTTAGTTTTCACAATGTAACAGTCATTACTTCTTTTTGAGATTTCTCAAGCAACAATTCAAATGGTTCCAAGTTACCATCACCTATTCAACAAAATCAATAAATAAATAAGCATAACACAAAAGAGAGATAATGCGATAATATAGTTGAATTACCGCGCGATTCTGCCGCCTGTCGTCTCTTCAAAATCTGGTCACGATTATGTTGGATACAAGCCAGTTGACATTTTTTTATAGTTCCTTTTTTTGTTAAAAGATTATAAAAAGATCACGTGAATGCAAAGAAAAAAACATAATTTTTTAATACCTCCAACATGTAATACATGAACTAAACAACGACGCCCACGTATCTCATTGATAAATGTTAATGCCCCCCAGATAATACGATAATGATCACGTGATACACGCAAGATCCCGTTATTTGTGAATGGGGAAAAGTATTTTACTATTATATAAAAATTTAGATATTTCTTATTAAAGGTAACGGTAATAATGCTCGAATTCTTACCATTCAACGAGCTGCTCACACATCCTATCCCGACATCACCGAAATTAAGACAGATAGAATCACGTAGTGCGTGATGAATCTCTTTAGTGGTTATATAGAGAGTATTTGACTGTGTTTGTGGTTGTTTTGTAGATGAGTGTTGTCGCCAGGATGATGGTTGTGCTGCGTCGCCATCCTCACCACCACTAGATATTTGTTCGTGTTGTTGGTGTCGTGGTAGTAATGATGGAAGTGGAGGTATTTTGTTGTCCTCAAAAATTACTTCGAAGAGAATCCATCGATTTTTGATACGTACCATTTTTTATTTGCTTCGAGTGGGCAAAACAAAGATTATATACTTTAATTCCATAATTTATCATGAAATTTGATGTGCTAAATATTACCTTTACGATAAATGATATATTATGCTATATTACATCAGTGGAAACCATTATTTTCTAGGTGGCATAAAGCCAAATGAAGTTTTTATTATATTACGCACGAAGTTATGCATTTACCAAGGGTTATCCAAAAATCTAAAGTTAGATGAACAAACTAAAAACAAAACAAGCAAGTTATATATATATATATATATATATTTCTCTCTATTTATATATATATACTAATAAAAAATGGTGAATACAAAAAGGGTGAATGATAGTTTTTACTCTTTGGTCAACGAGGGTGACTTTTCTCTATATGTATCTTACAATCATAATAGGTTAGAATGCATATATTCGTATATACAGAAAAAGAGGAACACAAAGACCTTTTTATTGAATAATTTAACCAAAAAAAAATAACAGAGTTATTGAAAGAACTTTGGGCGTTTAAACCCCGAAAACAAGCCTTTCAACGACCATTTTGACGGTGAGATCTCACCATCTGCAGAAGGTGTCCCAAGGGGACTGTGATCGCTTTCGTCGCCGGCGGAATCTTCTTCATTGCTCTCTTCTTGGCCATCGGCGAACTCGCGACGATTACCACGGTTTTTTCTTCTTTGATAGTCGCCGTCGTAATCCTCTTCACGAGATTTACGCTTTCGCAAGTGCTTCTTTTTTGTGATTTCGATATCTACCATCAGTGCTTCTCGTGTTCGTGGATGTTCCCCATCAATAGTAGTCTTGGTCTTTTTGATGGAAGATTCTGCTTTGTCATTCTTATTACCACCATTACTATATTCCACATCTTGCATTTCTTCGAGTTCCGAGGACCCGATGGATTCTTTAGCAACCGGTAGCATCTTTTCTTGGTTTTCTTTGGAGCTGCTTTTAGTCGGTGACAACAATGGAACATCGTAATCATCTTGAAGTTCATCATGTTCACGTTCTTGGTCATCATTTGATAAAGGAGTTCCTTCCAATTCGTCGTGCTCATCACTGGAATCGGATTGTTCTTGTCGGAGCTTTGGAGGTACTGATTTTGGTGGTGGCTTTGAGGGTGGTGGTGGTGCTGATGATGACATGTTCAGTAATAATAGACTGCTATTATAATTACGCACTTCTTCGTCGTAATTGGTTTTTGCGATGTTGTATCGATCCATGTAGACCTTGAATCGAATAATATATTATCGAGTTAATACAAAATTAGTTGGCGTATAATAGATAAAGTAAGCAATAGAAAAACATTAATCACCTGTTTATCTTCTTTGGAAAGGTTTCGCCACTGCTCTGACACCACACGTCCAATATGTGGTGCATTCAATGCACCCGGCGCCGACTTCTGCTTCATCAATGAACACTGTTCTGCTAAATACAATGCATAGGGATTGGCTGGTTTCTTTGGTCGATTAACGTCCTTAACTTTTCGTTGTTTACGGTTGTTTTTTCGTATTTTTGTGGTTGGAGTTTGTTGTATTGATCGATGACCAGTGTTTTGTGTCAAGACGTCTTTATTGTTGACGTCGTGTGACGTTGAAGATGATGGTTTAGCTTTGCTATTACGTTTCGACCTTTTTGGTGGTGTTGATGTAGCGGCGCTAGTAGAAGCGAAATCGTATTCGATTTCTTCTTGTTTAATTTTTATTGGAGTTTTTTCTTCAGTAATTTCTTGAGATTCGATATCTTCTTCGCGATTGGCGTTATAGATTTTTATATTTTCTTCGTATTGCTTTTTTGAAATCTGGTATCGATCTTCGTATAACTTCTTCCGATCGTGAGACAATTCTTTCCATCGTTCACTCACAATCTTACCAACATGCGGCGCGTGCAATCCACCAGTGCTCGACTTTGTCTTCATCTCATCACACTGTTCCATCAAAAACATCATGAATGCGTTTGGCGGCTTCTTTGGACGATTAGGATCTCGTACCTTTTTCGGTTTTTTTCTACGTGCGTTAACACGTCGTGTATCGATCGAGTTGTCGAGATTGTTTACTTTTGCTGGGATGAATTCCACGACGCGAGGTTCTGGATTGTTGTTATTATTAGCAGTTTTGTTGTTGTTGTTGTAATGAACTTGTGAATTGTGATATATTGGCGGCGGCGGAATCAAGCTGTTGTTGACGATGGACATCTTTGCGTGTATGGATTTGCCACCTTCTTCTGCAATGTATTTTTGTACAACTGCGTCCCACGTGGCGTTTTTGTCGTTGTTTACTGTTGATAGATCACGAAGTGTTGAATATAGCTTTTGGAAGTTCCTGCTTGCTTTTTCAGCAGCGCTAGCAGCCTAATGGTGAGGATGATCATCGTGGTAAATTCACATATGACTATTATAATTAAGATCGAAAAATGAAAAAAGATCCAAGATTACCTTTTCGACTTTCTCCTTAATCCTTTTTAATCGTTCATGATTCACCACATTTTCATCTTTCAACAATTGTTGATCGACCGGAAGAAATTCAAAGTCAAGGTTGATTGGCGGTGAAAATGGCACAGCTGGATTTGGTACGAGCTCCATTTTTTAGTGATGGTTATCGATATGAGGTGAGTGTTGTTATCTTTTTTTTTAAGGTGTAATGATAAAGAAATTAATTAATTGATTGTCATTTATTATTGCACGTGAACACGTGTTTCAAGACACCGAGGTGACATATACGAAAGTCTGCGAAACTAGAAGAACACGTACTTTTCTCAAAAATGAAACCGGTGTATGGTACAGATATATGTTTGTGGATACTAGGGGTTCAAAGGCCATATACGTTATGGTATAAACAAAGGTTAATTGTCGGTGCGCGGTGATATTTTCTTTACGAAAATAATCTCCGTTACTCTCACCAGGTGCTAAGACGACCCGAGATTGGAAAAGAAATTCCCCAAATAGCCAAGCTAGAAGAACCTTCAGAAAAACAGGTATGACAAGACTAAATGTAATACGTATTTGTTATATGTAAATGGACGAGGTAGTGGATAGTAGTAGTAACAATAGTAGGAATAATAATAGTAGGAATAATAGTAGTAGGAATAATAGTAGTGGTTCTGAGCAAGATATTCTAAGTAGAAAAAAAAGTGGGTGAACGTGTCTATTAAAATAATAAAATAGTGGATAATAGGTTCTAGTAAAAAAATGATAATACTAAAAAATACTATTAAGGTATAAAACTAAAAAAAGTAGTAGAGGTTGAAAAACACCTCAACACACAAACAATTATTTATTATAATTAGTATACCGTTAAATATAATTATAAGTCGACTACTTGTCAAGTATCGGTATTATTATTGTTGTGTATTTTTTGTGTGTAGTGTACGTGTTAGTTAGCTTTGTTGTAACAACAAAAAATTTTTTTATGATGATGGTGGTTGATATTGCATTGCTAAGTCGTGTGTTCAATCAAAATTTATTTTATTTATTCTACTTTATATACGTATAACTCAATACATAGTTAAAAAAATATTCGACGAGTACGTCTAAGCCGAATCATGCATAAATCATCAGTGGTTGTTATTGTTTGTTGTGTGAAAATAATTTTTCATGGTTTAGAATTTGATTTTTAATACCACCACCGCTTTGACCGATGCGATGTTTACGAATTATCATAAAATTATGCAGCTAATTTTAATCCCAATTAAAAAAACAAAATAACTGGCAGATTTCGCTCATTCATCCATTTTCTGTTGTGTTGTGTTGTTGTTTCGTCGTCGTCGTCATTTGTCGTCGTCGTACATCGATGATGGTGATGGATTATGACTGAGCTTCAAAACAGATAATACGTAATAATAATAATAATAATAATAATACTACTACGTAATAGTAACAATAATGATAATACTGTGAAATAATCTTTTATTTTTATTTCGAAAAATACATTTAAATAAATGAACCGCACGATTATCTTTAGAATGGTCATTATTAAGTCAAATAAATAAAAACAATAATCATCGATAATGAAAAATAATAAATTTTATATTAAACACAAAAATCGTTCGATTTTGGTAAGAGTTCCGTGATTGATAAAAGATGTATGGTGTAGAATTGGATATCGATATTATTATCGTTATTGATTGTGAATGGAAAATAGAATTACGTATTTAAAATTAACATGAAAGAAATACGCATGTGCAGATTGGAGCATAATCATCTATCACACCTACTACGTATTGTTATTATTTACATTCTCGTTATTGTCTTTCTATCTATCTTTTAAATCATCTATTTGGCTAAATTCCAGTTTTGAAAATTCTAAATGAAATTCTCCTTTCATTAGTGTTGTGCGATAGAATTTAGTATTTGCACAAATGTAAAAATATATACATATGTATGTACGTATGAATTATGCATCGTACAAGTTTCAAATAATTAATGAATTATAAACTGGTTATATGAACACGATACGAAAATAAACTAATGTTAACTCTCGGTCATCATTCAATAAGGTTTTTTAGAGGTGACAGAAGTGAAGATTTAACGGTTACGAGTTGTCACTTGTTAGATACCAACTACAAAATAAATATTCGGTATTAGAGAACAATTAATCAGCCTCCATTTCTTGGCATCTTCTTATGGTAGAACAGAGTTTGGAGTCTAATCCAGAAAGCATTACGTGTTGCCTAAAGTGTCATTGTCGTATATCTGTAACGATTTTCCTTGATTAGACCATAAACATCTCTCAAAAGAATTTTAGAATTTAATGCAATTCTAGCATAATGTAATAAAATTAATAGAGAAATTACTTGTAGAATTTGTATTAAAAAGCTCCAAGTTCTATATTTTCTTTGATATATTATTCCGAAATTGATTATACAAAGTCAATTATACAAAGTCAAACGGATACCGTAATTTGCCGCATAAACCATCCCCCTCCATAGTAGACCCTCCCTTCCTTTTTACTAATAATTTTCTTTTTTTTTTTGCTACGTAATCAAATTTTCTGGCGAAATGTAACAGATCCCGGGTGGTTATGCTGCAAGTTACGGTAGTCTGTCCATTAGAGCTAGGACTTCTAAAATCCAGTTTAACGAGGTTTAATTCATCTCAATCCTGTTTATCGGGATTTTCCGGTTTATCAAGAATCTGACTTATCGAAATTCACCATGTATATATATTGAATTTGTCACATTGTTTCTGAATAATTGTATAGTATAGTTGCTACTTTGTTAAATACACTTTGCTTGCGTAATACTTTTTTATATGAATGCTTAAATGCTTGACATACAATCAAACATCTTTATGATCATCTCTTCCCAAAAAGAGATATAATTACATGTATAAAAGTATTTTCTTATAATAACTAATAATAGAGAATAGCTCGAATGACAATATGAAGGGTGTAACTATAAAACGGTTTCACTATATTATATTAGCTTTATCTTATAAGAAAAAACGATTTAAATATAATAGTTTATTATATTTATTTATGTTTATATATTATTTCTTATAAGAAATTATCATATAGCACTACTTAAAGTACTCTTTTCTGTAAAAACTTGCTTAATTTGATCCAAATTTTTTTAGGTGACAGAAAATATACGTAGTATTATATATAAATTTAATTAATATTTTATAAATAAGTGAGAATTAAAAGAATCTGATTTTAAATCTGTGTTTCTGATATAATAAAGTCTTTCAATTTCTAATTAAATAACTTAAAAAAAACATTAATACTTAAGCTTTTTATTTTGTAATTTTTATAAATATAAAAATATATAATTGATTTTTGAATAATAACAAATAGATATTCTAAATCTATATTTTTAAACTAGTAAAGTTTTTCAATTTTTAACTAAATAAATTTTTTTACTAATTTAATATAATTTTTATACTTACAAAAATACATAATGAATTTTCAAATAGTGATAATTAATTAAATTATCACAAATATATTTGCAATTTAACAAATTATTATTATTTAAAAATCAATTATATATTTTTGTACTTATTAAATTAATAAAATAAAAAGTTTAAATTTCAAAGTTTTTTCAATAAAAATATCAAGTTATTTGATATAATTAAATTTAAAGCTTTATATGAGTCAGTTTCAAGTTTTTTATATTAAACTTTTTTTATTACAATAAAACTTTCAGTTTCTATATTGATTCATTTAAATTTATAATTTTTGTTAAAATATATATATATATATAGATAAATACAATTTTTATATTCTTTATAATTACAATATAAGTTATTGATAAGTAGCAAACTATAAATAAAAAATATTTTGTATAATCATATTTCTTTATAATAATTCAATTTGATTTTCTCAAAAAAAATGTGTAAACAGATTTGATTGTATCAATTTTGTATAGAACTTATTATGTGCTATTCTGTACATATATGGATTTCTACCAACTCATCCATTTCCAAAAAATTAGCTAATAAATGTTACTTTCTAAATTTGAAAAATGTATTAGTCCAATCTCTATAAAATTTTTAGTTGTACAGAATGGTTATACTATATCGGATATATATCGATACAGTTAAGGCAACTATGTGATGGATTTTTGTCCAAAACATGCGATATCTTAAATCACGATGTTATTTTCTATATATAAAAATGTAACATGCCAATACCGATATATCGTTAATCGAATCCCGACTGTGTATGCATTTAATAACTATAAAAAGGGCTTGTGTAATGTAAATCTTGCCCAAAATTTATTTTCACGTAGACATGTAATTCTTCATGTGCACCGTATAGTATTCGATAAATAATTTTATTTTAATATGTAGATATAAACTTTGAATACTTTTACGGACAAAAGTACGTAGTGTGTATATCAAGATCATTACAAGTTAAATCTAAGCCATTCAAGCCTTATCGTTATTCTTTGTGTCAATTAATTAAATGATATATTTCCATAATTGTTACTGGAAAAAATATATTTTGAATTATTAACACATGTATAATATTATACATGTACAAGTTGCATAAATATTACATGTACATGTATAAAGAAAAAGAAAAAAACAAAGAGGCGGTGAAGTTGCTTTATAGCGTTGTTAACGTTTTTTGTGTTTCTATTGTTGATGTTGTTTTATATTTTGAGGCGTGGACTAGTTAAATATTAATCTAACAGAGATATGATAATGGAAAAAAGAACATTCTCCTTTTAGAACTAGAACCAAAGTTATATTATTTATGTATGTGCATATGTATGCGTGTGTAAAATATTTTAGATGTCCAAATTCCTTTCATAATATTAAAAAGCAGCAGCACATACACATTCCAAAATAATTATTTTGGTGGAACCAATCGTTTCTTTGCTGTTTATCGTCATGATAACAGTAAATAAAATCGGAGTCAGAATAATCGAAATCATTAATGCAATTGCAAATTTATTAAAAAAGAAACCATACCCCAAACACACAAGAAATGCACACATATACTGTAACATTACCATACGCATTTAATGTGCATATCATATATGCAATTTTTCGAAATTAGATAATTGCATTCAATGATACACTCTATTATTAAAAAAAATATTTCTAATTTTTTCCGTGATTTCTCATAAAACCCTCTTTTCATTAAAGAATGTGTTTCTCTAGAACGAAAATGGGTTTATCCCCGACATATTACGTATAACATATAATGCTCCTAATTAATTTTTCGGATGTCAAGCATAAAAATCTGATTTTTTATGTCGTCGTTATCGCTATGTGTCATTGTTGAAAGTTATGAAATTCCTGTATTTTATCGTTATCGTCTTGTGTTAGGGCTTTATTGAGATTATGACTTTATGCTTCTGTGATGACAACAAAAGGTAATAGTTTAATTTGGTAATTCCTGGCAACACTAGCAAAACAAAGAATTCTATGTTGTATACCCAATAAAAAACCAGTTTTTCGTTTTATGGTGCATAACATCTAAAGCCATCAAATTATAAAATGTATAAACATCTTTACTAAGAAGTAAATATAAAATTTAATTTTAATCCGTGAATATGCTCAGAAAGGGCCTATTCTATCATATTCACGGATTAAAATTAAATTTACTTCTTTGTAAAGATGTTTATACATTTTGTAAAATACAAACGTTTGATGACTTTAGATGTTATGCACCATAAAAATAACAAAATTTTATGTTAAAAGTCGGCTCTTCCAAGTACATATATATGATCTTTCTTTTTTTGCTTTCATTCTGCATGTGTTGTAAATAATTAATTGGGGTAAACAGTGTGTTTGTGTGACACAAGACATCACAATGGTGAACCTTAATGTTGCCGTAATGCTGTTATTATGCAATTTTCACAATATATGATTGATGGATCGCTATCGAGAATAGAAATACGTCGTACATACACAAAGATATAATCTCTGTTATTGTTCGGTGTTGTTATCGTTATCGTTATTGGTATAATATTTATGTTCTCGTAATTGTGAAAAATATGTCGTGCTTTTTTAATGTCTTTATGATAAAACTGAAGAAAGAAAAATGGATTTTCTTAGTCGAAGTACATTGATAGGCCAATTTTGGATAATAGAAGTGCTCAAGCATCTTTTAAATTACGCGAATTGTTAAAAAGATCACTTTCTTAATATCAAATTTTATTGCTCGAGGCCATAACTGAGTAACTTCGCAAGAATTACAAATTTTATATAAATTTATAATTCCAACAATTTCGAGAAATAAGGTTCTGTGCGCTTATTCTGTTTAGAACTACGTATATGATTGCTAGTTCGAGACACTAAAGTCTAGGTCGGTGTTTACCAATACGAGTAATTTCCAGAATTTGAAAAAAAACGAGTTTTTGTTTGCATACGTAATATTTGATGTTTGGATAAATACTGATTTTCAAACATTCACCAAATTTATTGATTTCCGCTTTTGCTCCAACGAAGAATTTTGTTGCAATTTAAAATGCTGATTTTTATTGTTTGTTAATTTAAGCTTGAAAATGATTCATCTCAGGCTAAGCTCGATTAGTAAAAGTAAAATTCGAGCAAAATGTCCGTGAACTCCAGGAAAATGTACGCATAACCTAACAAATTTGAAGATAAATTCACAAAATGCGGTACAACAATAACATAACTGATAGAATTCAATTAAATTCATCGAAAATTTGGCAAGAATTCAATAAGGTACATGTACAGTGAGCGCTCGTTACAGTAACACTCTTTAAGATAACATCTCGTTATACTAACACAAAATCTATCATTACTGTAATAAGCTTTCATAGTATTTATTTTTTCGATAGAGTAACATCTCGACATAATAACACTAAATCTCTTCCCCCGATCACGTTATTGTATCGAGCGCCCACTGTATATCGAAAATTAGTATAACTTGATGTAATCCACTTGAGGACCTATCGCTATCATTATTAAAAAAGTCTCGCTAAGAGAGTTTAAGACTTTTGATTTGTTACTAACAAAATCCCTTCCAAACTTTTGGAATATATCGTTATGAAATTCTTGTGAATCATATCAATTTAGAAGATTTATCGAATTTATGCTAATTTTCAATGAATTGATGCTGATTTTGCCAAATAGCGATCTTAAGGGTAGCACAAGTAGTCATGCATGGTAAACTTGATATAAACTAGCGATAGTAAGTACGTATATACAGAGTGACTTTCGTTAAACCGGAGGCAAAAAAAGAAGGAAATTTATTAAAACATCTATTTCCAAATTACAATTGCAATCCCACTTGACGAAGCAAGTCTTTCGAATGGTCAATTAATACAGGACAAGGTAATGATAGCGGTAACGGAGAAAATGGCAATGGAAATGGGTACGAAAATGGTGAAGACATTAAATTTGACGAAACTGATCCTGGAATTGTATCAAGGGATTTCCAATTAACTGCTCAGAAAAACAATAAGTGTTGAGGTTGTGGATATGGCCATTTGTTTTGTAAATTCTTAAGGGAATATGAATACATATTTTTTTTAAATATGTAATTCTTTTATCGTGTTTAGTATTTAAGTTAAAGTTTCTTTTTGTGTTGTTTGAGCTATTTCGATTCATTTTTATATCTTAGACTAATTTGTAAAATATACTTCACCTATAGATATTTGTATAAACAATGTAACTACTATTATTCTAATAATAGCGAATGCAGTAGGTTAAAATAAATACTTTTATAATGCTGAAAGATCAGATTGAGTTGTTTAGTTTGAAATCAAAAATTTTCATTCTAATTTATAATTTAAATCTTAAATTCGTATAAAATTATTCCAAAGTTCAGTAGAAGCTTGAAATCATTGCTTAGAGGGTGAATGAGTAAAGGATTTAGGTGCAGTTATATGAGTAGAATTTCTAGTAAATATCAGTACTTTATTATTTAAATTAGCTTTATGAAAATTTTAGCATATTTATACATGTACAAAAAATGTATGGATTTATTTGTATAATTGATACGTATATAACATGAGAGTCACAACTCGTTACAACTCGCTGATTGGTTGTCACAAGTCACAACTAGTTTAAACACCATTTTTAGTTCCAAAATTATTGATCCAAATCCAATTTATTTGATAATTTACAATTGCATGTGATTTTTGATTAATATAATATATTAAATAATATATTTTAATTGATTGGTTTAATTAGTTAATCTAGTTCTAAGTCCAATAAATTGAATTCACTAAATTAAACTAATTCAATAATGATATCATATAAAAATTACAATATAATCATATTCTTTTCAAAAATTTAATAATTTTTAATTATATTCATAGTATAATTCTATTATAAAATCTCTTTCTAAAAATATACATTTATAGAGAATAAATAATTAGAAATTATATATTCAGAACTGAGAGTGTGTATTTAAGAAGAATATACATTTATAGATGTATTTAGGAAGAGTTTTAGATTAATAACTATATAATAAAATAATTATATATTAAGTAAAAGTTTTATTAAAATTAATTTGAAAAATTAATTCTTCAAAAAAAGAACTCAAAAGATTTTTTGATAATTTTAATTAATTTTATATATTATTAATATAATTGTAAATAAAGCAAATAAATATAAAATCTAAAAAATATATATAATAATATTGAATATAAATATAGTTAGCTCTTTATAAATATTTATAGTAAAATATTTTTATAATTAATTTTTGAAAAAAGTATAATTATATTAAGAGTAGTGTTCCTATGAACCGAACCGAACCGGACTTTGGCTTGAGTTCAAGAAAGGTTCGAAGTTCGAATCGAACTCGAACCGAACCGTTATACGAGTTCGAGTCTGGTTCGAGTTCGATTAAAGATCGGCATATAGTATCATATAC